>JAPKLY010004930.1:0-13497 GCA_026898435.1 Prunella vulgaris
ACTATAGTTAGAAAGGACTCATCCCCCCAGAACTGAGAATCAGAATCAGGTAAGTTCGATTTTATTTCTGATAATCTAGATATAAAACCAGAGGATGAATGACTAATTTCTTTCAACAACTTCTCCAGCTTCATCTGCACAGCCAACAATAAAATATGATACTACATAAAGTAATGTAGATCTTATTATATAGTAACATGCATATTACTAAATAGAAAGGACTGTTACTATTTAGTAACATACAGGTTACTAAATAGCAAAATATATGTTACAAAAGTAAATGTTACTATATAATAAATTATTTGTTACTAAATAATAAAATGTATGTTACTAAAGTATATGTTACTATATAATAGAATATGTGTTACAACAAAATAATAATCATGTTACAATTTAACAATATATATGAAACAACGAATAAAATAATATACCTAAAACCTATAGAATGATTTATTATTAAAATGGATAAGAAATAATATTGAGCAAAAAAAATAGATGTTAAAATTGAGTTATAAGTATATTACCTCAACTTTTCCAGAGAGAGAATGATTCAAATCCCCTCTATTCGACACCCTCATACGCCTATTTCTTGTCACTGGATAAACATCAGAAACAAGATCCCCATCACCATATAAACTAGCATCAGATTCCTGCTTACACCGAGCATGCAAATTCACATCATCCCAGTGTTGAATCAAAGGAATTGAAGACGACAATTCAACACCTCTCCACTGAATACGGTGAAGATAAGCCATTTGCAGAATAATCAAACATCCAGTAACATTGTGAGCACCATTCACACGAACAAAATCAATACTCTCACACAACTTGTTAAAAACTTAAGAACACCAATCAAGCTTTGATATATTACTGACATCAACAACAGCCTTCAAAATTCCAGGGTTACAAACCAACTGATTAGAAGCAGGAGTAAATAAGGAAGACATGACGAAAAACATAAATAAACGCTTGAAATCATCACCACCATCCTTCAACTTCTTCTTAAAAAGATCAGAAAGAGCAGTCAACTTTGATGAAGTTCTAATACCATACAGCTCACTGTATTTCTCAAGCAAAAGATTAGTTTCACCACGATTAAAAACAGGAACATCACATCCATCATTCCTTGGTATCATGAAAATGTCATGTACATCATCTGGAGTAACAACAAAACTTCGTGAACGGCCAACCGACAATTGCCAACTGTGAGGATTAAAATTATCAACAAGCCATTTAAGCATTGGGTACCCACTCAGCTTTGTCAGATGCAAATTCAGTAAACCACCAAAACCTATGCTCCTAACAGCTTCCTTCTGAGCTTTGTTCAAACTTTGAACCAACTCAAAGACCGAAGTAGGTCTACTATGAGGAGTGAATTCTTTGAAAATGAAAAAAATATTCATAAATATATGTAACATTGAATGAAGAAATACAATATATATCTATATATATAAAGAACCATACCTGGATTGTTGAGACGATACAATAACAATTGTTGTGCTCTTACTAGGAACATGCCTACGCCGCCTAATAGATGGAGTAATAGGACCTTTAATCAACATAACAGGTGAATCATCCACAGAGGACCCATCTGGATTTTTTCCCATTTTATAATCTGTAATACAAGTTGAATAAAATACATATTACAAACCAATAAAATTCATGTTACTACATATCAAAAAATTATATTACTAATTAATAAAATACATGTTACAAATCAATAAAATGCATTTTAAAAAACAATAATAATTACACTATCAGAATTATATATTACTAAACAACAAAAAGTATGTTACTAAATAACAAAAAACTATAATACTACTTAGGTTACTATACAACAATAAAACATGTTACTATATAGAAATATTTGTGTTACAAATCAATAATATGAATTTTACAAGACAATAATAATAAAACTGACAGAATTACATTTACTAAATAACAAAATGTGTGTTACTAAACAACACAAAAATATATTACTATTTATGTTACTATACATCAATAATACATGTTACTATAAAAAAATATTTGTGTTACAAATAAAAAATATGCATGTTAGAACACAATAATAATAAAACTGACAGAATTACATATACTAAACAACAAAAAACTATATTACTATTTATGTTACTATATAGCAATAATACATGTTACTACATAGAAATATTAGTGTTACTAAATATAAAAATCAACTAAATAAAAAAAACAAAGCATTAACATTAAGCAGAGCATCTGTCCCAAAAATTTCAAAAAATACGAACATGCATTTGAATAAAAACACTTACATAGATCGATCCTATGAACACGCATTGAACAGAAAATCTTCGCGAACAAAAAACCAACAAAAAAAAGCATAAAAACCTAGGGTTAAAGAATATGAAAAAGCTTTAAACAAAAAATACGTCTGAACACAGAAAATAAGAAATATAAACAACAAAGAAACCCTAAAATTCACTTAAGAACATATCTCACTCAGAAAATTGGAAAAAACTTGAAACGAAGATGAAAATGTAACAAAACATACCTTAAACAGCAAATACGAACTCGGAAACGCTGGAAGAAGCAAAGAAACGCCGGTAAACAGTCGTGAAACCGTCGAAAACGTCGCGAAGAGGAACGCGGGAACGAGAGAGAAAACGAAACGAAAGAAAGGAAAGTATGAAATCAGATTTTGAAATCCAATATGAATAACCCGTTTCAACTTATCGGATCCCACTAATGAAACCAACCCGACCCGCGTATTTATTATTTGACCCATTTAAGAATATGGTATCGTTTCACACCGTGAAACGTTTCATATAAGTTTTTGTGAGAGTAATATATATGCTACAAACTAATAAGTGGAGAACAATAGTAATATTTTATTCTTTATATTTTGGCGGGAACTTGTGGAGGAAGCTACTATTGTGTTTATATATATATACGTATGAAATTGCAAAATAAAAAGTTAATAATATCATATTTTTTAAATATAATTAGCCTTTAAAAATTTATAGCATTAAATTGAAATAGACTACAAAAATAATAACATTAAAACACAAAAGTAGTTTTTGGGTGTACCTATTCACTTGAATTTTTAGGTCAATATTACTTTAATTTTGACTTGGCCAAAATCCACTGGGCCTATTATCACTCCCACAAGGAACACTTATTGAAAGAGTCGAGGAAGAAATAGGCTATGGAAACTATCAATATCGAGAGCAACTGCAAAGTGTAGAGATTCGCGCGAAGTTCTTCCAATGATCGAGTCAATTTTCTGAGAGATACTAGAGCATCATCCTGCTCGTTAATCTGGGAGCTTTTCAGCTTGCAAATTAATTTCTCTTCATGTTTTTTTATATATTTCTTACTTTTCAAATTCTAAAGTTCTATGACGCTTCACCACCATCCAGTTACTCTGTCAATAGATTTTGGGAAATATCGAATAATGTGATAAGGTTGTCCATTCGAATTCAATTTATTTACAACGTCTGTTAATTTAGAGAGATCTTTGTTTTTGTTTGAACTCTTTCAAGAACTTCATTGTGATGCCCTAAGAGTGTGGATGCTATTTTGTTAGCAGTGAAGATGTTCTTAAACTTTAGAACTGAATAAGTTGCTTTTGCATTAGTATCCAAGTGTTGGCTTGCAAACAATACGATCATATCTGCCTGATCAGGACACTTGGGATAATAGTTTAGTTTTGTGAATTATGTTTTGAACGATTGTCTTGTAACTTTGCGTTTCTAATTCTGGTAGTATTAAAAACTTTCTCCATTCCAAAAATGCTTTCATAATTGTTCTGGGCACACAAATTAAAAAAAAGTAAGTATGTGAATTTAAAGTTAAATAATAAAGTAGAAATATATATTTTGTTGACTTTTGTGCGTGTAAAATTTTTATTTTTTTTAAGGTGTGTGAAAGTAAGATTTGAAACGTCCAAATAATACAAATGTGAAAGTAGTCATAGGACGGATAAAGTAACACTTAGTAATCTAATATCACAAGAACAAGTTAGTCATATCTCAAAATAAGTTGGTACAAAAAGTCAACAATACTCCAAAAATAATTCACTAATACCCTAAGAACAAGTCATTAATTCTCCCAAGAACAATTCAATAATATCCCAAAAACTAATTTAAGCAATACCCAAAAAA
The DNA here is from genome assembly GCA_026898435.1 of Prunella vulgaris. Lineage (NCBI taxonomy): Eukaryota > Viridiplantae > Streptophyta > Magnoliopsida > Lamiales > Lamiaceae > Prunella > Prunella vulgaris. The sequence goes on from JAPKLY010004930.1 coordinate 4,137, forward strand.
TAAGTTAGCATTACCCAATTATAAAATATTAAAATAAGTTAAAATATAAAAATAAGTTGCAATGAATGATAATTAAAATATTAAAATGGAAATGAAATAAAGTTAAAAGGCTAAAAAAAAATTAGTTTTTGAAAAAATTGAAAGAAATTTCTTAAAAATTATAAAATACTATTATTACTTTAATTATTCATATAAAAATTTTCCAAATTCAAAAACTTTAAATAAAAAAATTCAAATATTCAAAAGTTTGAATTAAAAAAAAGACTAACAATAAATAATTATAGACGTATTATTTCAAAAATTGATTTATAGAATTAAAAACCCAACAATATATTAAATTAAATTAAACAATATCAATTAATTTTTTTTTTAAAATAATAAGAAAATCAAAATTAGTTAGCATAAAATATTAGTGAATATTCATATAATTTTTTATTAGTTAATTAAAATCTCTTTGATTTATATCTGATTTTTTATACATTCTTTAATAATTTAATATAAATTTTAAGATACTAAAGGCATTCGGCCGGTTCCATCAATAGATTTTAATTAACTAATAAAAAATTATATGAATATTTCACTAATATTTTATGCAAATTAATTTTGATTTTCTTATAATTTTAATTTTTTTTATTTAATTGATATTGTTTAATTTAATTTAATATATAATTGGGTTTTTGAATTCTATAAATTAATTTTCAAAATAATATGTCTATTATTATTTATTGTTAGACATTTCTGAATTTTTTGTTTAAATTTCTTGAATTTGAAAAAAAAAAATTCGATGAATATTTAAAGTAATAGTAGCATTTTATATTTTTTAAGAAATTTCTTTTGATATTTTAAAATTGGTTTTTAGCCTTTTAATTTTATTTTATTTTCATTTTAATATCTCAATTATCATTAATTGCAAATATAGGTTGTGGTCCTCTCTATGTATTTATGAGCTTCCACATCACTATAAGTAATTAAAAAAAAAAAGAAAATAACCTGCCAAATAAGATTTACAGGATAAGTGACTTATAATAACATGTTACAAGAAAAAAAACATAAATTTTCGTAAGTTATAGGGCAAAATTCAAAAGTCCAAAGTTAGCAGGACGAAATCAAAGTCAATCAAAATTAAAGGACAAAAAAGTGCATTTTCCAAAAATAAAAAACACAATTCGACATATAACTTTTTTCTGTAAAAAAATTAAAATTAAAATTAAAATCAAAATTTACGTACATACAAAAAAAAAAAAAAGATAGGAAGATCTTTCCCAATATAAAAAAAAAAACTTGGACCAATAATAATGAGATTTGTCGAATAAATACAACGATCCAAATTAACACGTGTCACCATATTTACACCTTCATATCACATCTCCAATATATTAGATAGATTTTAAAGAGGGATATAACATATTCATTAATTACTTAGAATATCTCAATACAAATGAGCAATCTTGAGCGAAGAATTTAATACATGTCTGCACTTCAAAAGTTTCATATCTCCACCTAAAAAAATTTACTTTTATCAATATATTTTATTTCATATTAATTATTTATGGGATTCACTATTAATATATATATATATATATATATTTTTTTTTATTCATTATAATTTTTTATTCAATAAAAAAATTTAAACATGTAATATTAAAACTGGATGGCGAATTTTTTTTTACCTCTCATCTAGGGGTGTTCATAAAACCGAAAAATCGAACTGAATCGTTGAAATTCGATCCGTTCGGTTCGGTCATAAAAATTTCGATTCGGTTCTCGGTCCATAAATTTTAGAAATTCGGTCTATTCAGTCCGTTCCGATTTGGATAATCAGAACCGAATAGACCGAAAAAATCAAAAGAACCGAATTTTAATTAAAAAAATAATATATTAATTATATTAATATATATATATATATAAAGGAAAAATAAAATCTATGAGTTACACTATTATACACTAATCCTAGTTAATTAGAGTCCAACATATATATATATATATATATATATATTCACGAGCCATAAAGATATGCAAATCGTGGGATCAATAATATGTCTAAAGAGCTATTTGGTGTCTAAAAAGGTATGGTCAGTGGTCTTATATTTGCATATAAAATAAATGTGCTGCAACCACAAAGTTTTTCTAATTTAAATTAAGGTTGTGTGAATTGCATATTTTACATCATATCAACATATACCACTTAATTTACACATTAACTTTAATTTATAGAAATTAATTAAGTTGTGGTAAATTTTCTTATTAAATTCATATTGTGTAGAACTTTTTTATTAAATTCATATTGTGTAAAACTTTAAATTTTGGTGAACTTTATTAAATTAATGTTGCGAATTTTATTGAATTTAATTGTATTGTATATTTTTAGTTTGTGATGAAATAAAATTTTCTTCATTTTTAAACTATTTGGACCTAATCCAATTCGGTCCAAGATAAATTTTGATTCTATTCAATCCATAGCAAAAAAAAAAAAAATTCAATTATTTTAACTCGGTCCAAAATTGAACCGAACTAATTGAATAGACCATATGACCACCCCTACTCTCATCAATTCCTTCTTGCCATTTGGGAGAGGAGATTCCTTGCTAAATGGATGCTCGTAGATAATTTTAGGAGTAGGTCTCTTGTGAACTCGAGTTCACATGAACTTGATCACTATTATGTGTAATCAGTATCACTGTTATTCATATATACTATCACTGTTATAAAAATATATTTGATTTTTTAATAGTGATAGTGTATATGTATAACAGTGATAGTGAATATATATAACAGTGATATTATATGCACATGACAGTGATAATTGATAATTCGAGTTCACCGTGAACTCGGGTTCATACGAGTTTTTGTGTATGGTAAAGATTATTGGGCCTCACATGGGCCGGATGTGGACCACCGCTTTTCTGTATTGGGCTTAAAACCTAAGGCCCAACTAAAATATATATGAAGAAGTCACGTGCTTACCATATCCCCAGGCTTGTTCAATGATATTAACTGTTCTTCCACATCAATCCAATCCATACACGAATTGAGAGACGACTCTAAAATCCAAACACTCGCTCAAATTCGATTTCTTCGAAACCAGGAGTAATTCGGATCCCAGATCATGTCAACTTTCAGCGGCGATGAAACTGCTCCCTTCTTTGGATTTCTTGGAGCCGCTGCTGCACTCGTCTTCTCCTGTAAGTTCTTCAATCGAATCTTTGCTTTCGCTTTTCCTTTTCTCTTTGGTTTTTAATTGCCCCTATACCTGCTAAATCTGTGTTACTTTTAGCAATTTATTATGATTTGCGTGGTGTATAGGATTTGACCGTGTATGGATATTAGCGCTCTGATCTGGATGATATTGATTGGATTTATCTTTGTTCTGGCACTTCTTTTGGCTGAAATCGCCCGCTAAATTTTCATGTTCTCTTTCAATTCTCATATATTATATGTTGTATTGCTTCGATCATTCAATTGATCTACTTGTAGGCTATTTATTGGTGGATCTGGATGTAATAAGTTTGTTTTTATAGGTATGGGTGCGGCTTATGGAACAGCAAAGAGTGGTGTAGGTGTGGCATCAATGGGAGTGATGAGGCCAGAGCTGGTGATGAAATCGATTGTGCCAGTGGTTATGGCTGGTGTGTTGGGTATTTACGGTTTAATTATTGCAGTAATTATCAGCACGGGAATTAACCCAAAGGCTAAGTCTTATTACCTTTTTGATGGTTATGCCCATCTCTCTTCTGGGCTCGCCTGTGGCCTTGCGGGGCTTGCTGCTGGAATGGCTATTGGGATTGTTGGAGATGCTGGTGTTAGGTACTACTTAACTGAATAACACTCTAACAACACTTTTACTTTATTTTTATTTACTGTACTTATAATTTGTTTGGTGGACAGGGTGCTATTTAATTTGCCTTTGTAGATGAAGTAATCTTATTGATTATATTGCTTTGAACCTTATACTTGAATTTGATAGCTATGGACCTATTATCAGTCAAATTAATGCTATGTTTGTGAGTCAACTTCATCTTGTTTAGTTGTAATCCATAGTTCTCTTTGCTCAGCAACTTATTGATGTATCAGACTGTCTTGCACTATTGTGGAATTTTCAACATTGTATCAAATACTATGTAATCTAGTATCAGTGCTGCTCACCAACTTTTCAAAATCAAATTATCAACTTTGGTAATAAACTACTGTTTGTATTTTCCTTTGAAAGAACTAAGAAGGGAACAAACCACCTTAGATATGTAAATATTGAGCAAGACTTATTGTTTTTGCTGATGTGCTCAACAATACATCATCTTCTTTAGACTTGAATTTCAAAATTTTCTCAGTTTCTTCGAGTTTCTTATAGTCAGCATGCAATTTGTTTCAGGGCCAACGCACAACAACCAAAGCTATTTGTCGGAATGATCCTTATTCTCATTTTTGCTGAAGCTTTGGCTCTCTATGGTCTTATCGTCGGAATTATTTTGTCCTCTCGAGCTGGTCAGTCCAGAGCTGATTAGAAAACGAGCCGTAATTCAAATTTCATTCACGTTATGGTTTCATTGAAATCGGAGCAGGGTGCAATTTTCAATATTGACAGGTTTTCTTGACCTTGTTGTATTTCAATTAATTACATGGCTAAACCATTTGTTTACTTTCAATCTACCGTGAAGATATATGTATACTTATTCTATTTCTGCAGAATAAGAGCTCTTAGAGAGCTGTCTATTTCGAATTGCTTGATTTTTATATCATTTGTAAACAACGTAGAAGCCTTGGGCATGAAACGGAAGTCCGTTATCCTTGTTATTCACAGGATTTTTTTTGGGTGGGTGGGTGGGTGTTGTAGATTCTGTGCGGCACTGGGACTATGTACTTCCCTCATCTTAGACTCTGAATGAGGTTCTTCGGTAGTATGATAGTCTTTTGCAGGATTTATTGGATAGTCCTAGACAGAAATGTTAAAAAATTAAGTATATTTTTATAACAGTGATAATATATATGAATAACAGTGATAATGTTTAACACAGTTACTGTGATAGTGATTAACATAACACTGATACACTCAGGAACATTTTTATTTTGCTTGCATTACGTAGGTAAGGTGGTTTCTTTAAGGAATTTGGTATGAAAAATAATCTCTCTCGTGTTATTTCTACTGTTTTGACCACTTTGCCTTAAATTTATATTATCCATGTTTCTAATATGTACTTATTTTGGGACCTTTATTTCTACTACGAGTTTGAGATTTATGTATATTTGCATTATTAGCTATTTGTAATCGTAATATTGAATACATATGAATTATTTATAACATATTATTGTTATTGATAATTTAATTATTATTATTATTATTGGTAAAATGTTCTTATTATAAATATATTTTAAATAATAATGCAAATTTTATTTTTAGCTAAGAATGATAAAATTATTTTTATTTTTTATTTTGAAAGAATAATTTTTTTATTATACATTATTGAGAATTTTTTTATTTTTAAAAGGAAGATCATTCTTGAAAATCTACTGTATAATTATTATTTTTTAATGAAAAGCGATATGCAGCAAATTTTCTTTCTCTAGTTCTTTAAAATTTAAAATTAATGAAGACGTCAGAAAAGAAAAGAGAAAATCTCTCAATTAGTATATAAGGGATACTTAAATCTAAATACACATTATATTATTGATATATTATACCTAATTAATTTAAATCAATTTTATATTATGATGACGTTTGGATAAGTCCTTTTGAAAGAAATATTATTCATAATTCAAATCAAACTCAAGATGAATTAGCAAAAGAAAAAACAAAACTCTTAATTAATATATAAGGATATGTGCGGAGATTATATTTGACTAAATACATAAAATGAAGACAAAAACTTATATGAAACGTTTCACGGTGTGAAACGGGTAAATTTTAAAATATTCGCGGAACCAGATATTTTTCCCTGGTATGTTATTTTAAGGCAAAATATGTGTTACAATTAGACCAAATGTTGTTTTTTACATATATATCACTTGTTTTTGTAAAAATAACATTTTTTTCATTCAATGTAAGAGCAAAATGTGTGTTATTATCAGAAAAAAAAAATATTACATTTTCATTTAGTAACATATTTTAAACTATTTTTAAAAAGTAACACCAAGTCTTTTATATAATAACATACATATGTTAATAAAGTAACATATATTAATAGTAATATGTATATGTTCATTTAGTAATATAGTTTGAATAGTAGCATGGATATGTTCCTTTAGTAACATATATTTATACATTGAGTAACACATATGTTGATGGGCGAGCTACCTGAGGTCGATTAAAGGGTTTAATGACCCAAGACTGCGGAGGTCGTCAGCGTGCTCCGAAGAGTTAAGATGCCGACCTCAGCTGCCCTTCGAAGGAAGAGGACTCGCCCAAGGGCTTCGCACAGGAGCTCGCCAGGAAGCTCGCCTAAGGCGGAGAATCAGGTCAAAGCCCGCCTTTGCACTCCCAGAAATGGCCCCAAGGCCCGGGAGCTCGCCCGAGCCACTGGAGCCCGCCTCCGAGCTCGCCCAGGAGCTCGCCTCTTAGCCAATAGGACCCCGATAGTTGCTCTCTTTTTCGCTCCGTCCGGTTTATCCACAAGAGTGGTTTACGACGAGGTTTTTAATGAGAACCATCTAGTCTAAGGCATTGTAGTAGGATGAGACACGATGAAGGGAGCAGTGTGAGGGACCAGGATGAAGGTTACGGACCTTCGTCAACACCGGAAGCCAAATAGGCTCGTAAGGTGCCGTCCCACACTCGCGCGCCTATAAATAAGACATCTCTTGTAACTATCAAACAATTTCATTAATACATTTCCTACACTTTACTTTCTCTCTCTAAGCTCTTCACTATCTCTCTCTCTATATTATCCAAGAACACAAAATCATAAGATTATTGTTTGGTAGAATTAATCCGATATAAAGCCACATAAACGAACACGATTAGTAAATTCTATCAACAATTTGACGCTAGAAGGAGGGTGGTCCGAATCTGAAAAATAAAAAATTTTCAAGAACAAAAAAAATTAGGGTTTGTTGAAGATTTGAAGATTTGAAAATGTTTTTGATAAAGCTCAAGAACACTTGAAGATACACATACATATTCATTTCTTTGGACGAAAAACCCAGATTTCCGGACGAGAACCCAAATTCTCAAATTTACAAATTCTACCCGGAAAAAGTTTTCAAACGCGCGTGTACACGAATAAATCGGATTTCGGATAATTCGTCACACGCGAGGTGATTAGCTTTTAATTATGCACGTATTTTACCTATTTTGCGTATTATTTTGTGTACTATAATGTATTGTTTAGCGTATTTATATATAATTTCACACTTTCTAATTAGTTATAAGTATTTATGTTTTCTATTTAAATAAGAAGCATATGTATAAGTCAACCTAACCATTATGTCTATTGTATATTGTTGAGGTCTTAAGTGGAGTTATATTTATCCAAATTTTATGATATTGAACACCTAAGACAATGTACTAAATACTTAAGACACTTTAGTGATCCAATTTTACATGTTTGGATTGTATTTGTACTCATAAGTGAAGACTCCAATTCTGTCCAATGTTTGGACTCAAAACACATTTTCGTATTTGCACAATATCTGGAGCCTCACTAAACCAATTGAACCAATTCCAGTTGTATTTGATCACTAATTCGTTTCTCTACAACTTGTCTTCAGGGCTCAAGTGTCAAAAGTTCCAGATTCAATGGTCAAAATGACAATCAATGCAGGGCTTCAGAATTCCGCCATCTCAGTACACATGTTGGGAAATAATTCACCATAATTCACACAAAAGTCCAATTTACACAAGACCAAATCCATTGGTTAGCCAAGAAATTCATCAAGACACAGTAGAAATATTAAAGGCGTTGATTTTGTGCAAGCTGAGATATCTGTTTTTCAATAGACCACCATAAATTCGCGGAGAAAAACAATCCAGTTTTACCAACTCCACTATTATGGTCATAACTCACAATATAGAGATCTAATTTTGGAGATCTTAGACTCCTTGGAAAGCTAATCCAACGGCCTAAAACTTTCATTCAGAAGTCAAGATGAAATTCAGAGGGCAAGGGCAATTAAATTACTGATGTTTACAGGCCACGTCAAATTGGTTGCTAAAGTCTCCATGATTCACTATTTGGAGGCCTATATAAAGAGCCCTTTTGCAACCCTTGAAGGCATCCCATTTTCCTCGTAATCCTTCTATCTTAGTCTAGTATCTCTCTTAGAAATATGAGTTCTTATTGTATTAGTATGAGTAGCTAAATATTTTACTAGAGTTAGGGATGAAGCTTTAGTAAAGTATTAGTAATGTTCTTGGTTATTCAATAAAGATTTTCAAAGTTTCAATCCTTTAGTCATTTGAAGAGTTCTTAAGAGAGGTTTTGATGTGTCATTACTTTGATTTGTTGTAGACTTATTGGCACAACAAATGCTTAGTTTTACATATCAACTATTGATTTTATAAACTTGTTCGAATTTCTAAAGGTACTTTTCAAAAGTATTATATGTGCTCAAAGTTATATCTTCCGATTGAAATCACTTGATTGTTAGATTTCGATTGAGTTATCAAAGATAACCAAGATCATAACTCTAGTATTTTTATCTAAAGTGGAATCCCGAAGCTCTAGTATTTTGTTACTTTATTTAAACCTCTCAACTAGATAATATCTTTTTCTTCCAAATCTCCATGTGGTTCGACACTCGGTCTCCCGAGAAATTTTATTACTTGAAATCAACCTACACTTGGGTACGTAACTCTCAAGGAGCTATCAAGTTTTTGGCGCCGTTGCCGGGGAGGTTTTGCGGAGAACAAATCCATCGGTTGTGAGGTTTATCCTCACAAGTTTGTGAGTTCTTCTCTCTATCTCTCTACTGTATTATATTTATTTGTATGCATAATTGGACTCGTGATATTATAAGTGGTCGTTTAATAAGAGGTTATAACATTAATTTTAAAAATATTGCATCAAGTATGACAGACAATGAAAGTGTTGATGGAGATAATGTTCAAAACCAAAATGATTTTGAAAGACGCAATAATGAAAATTTGCATGTGCGTTCTATGCGTGAATTTATTGAACCCCAACGAAATTCGGTTCCATCATGCATAGTGTACCCTCAAGATGCAGATAATTTTAGGTTTAAACATGGTATGATTCAATTGCTCCCTAATTATCATGGTTTTGACTATGAAAATCCTTACTTGCATTTAAAAGAATTTGAAGAAATTTGTGAAACATTTAATGAACCAAGGTGTACTCAAGAAGCTATTAAGCTAAAGTTATTTCCTTTTTCTCTTAAAGATAAAGCAAAAACTTGGCTTAATTCTCTTAAA
>JAPKLY010004931.1:1907-13496 GCA_026898435.1 Prunella vulgaris
AAATTATGACTTATGAGATTCAATGGTTAAGATTAAAAACGCAAGATGCATGAAGACTCTTTGGCTTTCAACAGTAATGAGTCAAAACTTTATCGAAAACTGTTCCCACCCTCTGTACATTAAATGCGCGTCAGAGCATATCCGTATTTAATTCAAATAATTTTCATTAAATAATAACTGAATATTAAATGAATGGCTGGGATTAAGTGACAAAATAAATTGATTTGACAATACGGCAAACAGTATCAAGGATGATGCACGCAAGATACGATGACTGAAAGAAAATCAGGAAACATACCAGTCAGTCAGATTTGTGTTCTGACTGATACCACATTTGACCTATCAGGGTGACAAGCCCTGAATTCAGTGTCCTGAATATTAATCAGTCTGTACTGATCATCCCTTTCATACTGAATGTTCCCCCTACAACCATTCATATTCTCTTTGATATTCCTTCATCCTGAGTCCTAGTTAGTCATTCCCCCTGACCTTATTCATTCTGGTCTGAGATTCAGATTGAATCTCCTAAGCCTGGGTCAAGGAGTCCTAACTCTACTGATAACTCAACAAACCTGGTTTCAGGCAAAGCCTTAGTCAGGATGTCAGGTCTCTGTTTATCAGTAGGGACTCTCTCCATCCTGATGTCCTTCTTCTCAACATGATCTCTGATAAAGTGATGCCTGATGTCTACATGCTTACACCTTGTGTGTAAGACTGGGTTTTGGGATATGGCAATGGCACTATTATTGTCACAATAAATTGGGACTTTAGTGGCCTCAATTTGGTAGTCTCTCAGTTGCTGTTTTAGCCAAAGAATCTGAGAACAACAACTGCCTGCCGCCATATACTCAGCCTCAGTAGTAGACGTTGCAACACTGGTTTGCTTCTTTGAAAACCAAGAGATCAGTTTACTCCCTAGAAACTGACATGTGCATGTAGTTGATTTCCTATCAAGCCTACAGCCTTCATAATCTGCATCTGAATAGCCAGTCAGTTCTAGGTTGTCATCAGAGGGATACCAAAGTCCTAAATTGACTGTACCTCTCAGGTATTTCAGTATCTTTTTGGCACTCTCTAGATGACTCTTCTTTGGATCAGACTGATACCTTGCACACACTCCGACTGCATAAGTGATGTCAGGACGACTAGCAGTCAGGTACAATAAAGATCCTATCAGTGCCCTGTATTCAGTCTGATTTACTGAGACTCCTTCTTTGTCAGGATCCAGCTTCTCATTTGTGTTCATGGGAATGCGTGAGACTTTGCTGGACTGAACTCCAAATTTCTGAATCAAGTCCCTCGCATACTTGGACTGATTTATGAAGATTCCGGAGTCAGTTTGCCTGACTTGGAAACCCAGAAAGAAATTCATCTCTCCCATCATTGACATCTAAAATTTCCCAGTCATCAGTTTGGAGAATTTCTAACAAAGCTTCAGATTAGGAGATCCAAAAATTATGTCATCCACATAAATCTGAACCAAGAGAATGTCCTCCCCTTCGGATATCCGGAAGAGGGTCCTGTCCACTGTTCCTTTCACGAACCCGTGGTCTATCAGAAATTGGGATAGTGTATCATACCAAGCTCTCGGAGCTTGCTTCAGGCCATAAAGAGCTTTCTTCAGGTGATATACCTTGTCACCAACTTCGAACCCTGGAGGTTGCTCAACATAGACCTCCTCGTTCAGTACACCATTCAGAAAGGCACTCTTTACATCCATCTGATACACTTTGAATTTCTTGAATGTTGCATATGCCAGAAACAACCTGATTGCTTCCAACCTTGCGACTGGAGCAAAGGTCTCATCATAGTTTATTCCTTCGGCCTGAGAGTAACCCTTTGCTAGTAGTCTGGCCTTATTTCTGACAACAACATTCTTCTCACCCCTCTTGTTCTTAAAGACCCACTTAGTACCAATAACATGTTGACGCCTAGATCTCTCAACTAACTCCCAAACCTGATTCCGCTCAAACTGATTGATCTCATCCTGCATGGTTAGGATCCAGTTGGGGTTAGCAAGAGCTTCTTCTATACTCTTAGGTTCCTGATCACTCAGGAAACAGCAAAACATAGCACTCTCGCCAAAGGACAACCTCGTCCTGACCCCCTCATTGATATCACCAATGATATCAGCCAATGAGTGATCATCTAGCCATCGCCTCCTGCTGACAGGAGCACTGGGAGCTACTGACGTTCCCTCGCCTGATCCTGAAACATTAGTCTCTACAATAACAGGCAAAGAAGCGGAACGAGCAAGAACAGGGGATACTGAGTCATTTCCTGAGGGTTGGCCAATATCAGAGACATTGTTTCTCCCTACAGAGTTGGACTCAGTAACTGTCTCAGGTGCAGAAGCATCATCACCGACAGTACGTACCTCAGGTTGAGTCTGTCCCTCCGTCTGAGACTCAATATTCTCCGAGGACGGGGCTTGCTGAGGGTTGGCCTGAGGTCCATCCTGATCTTCATCATCATAATCCCATCCTTTGGGAGCACTGACAAGTTTGATCTTGAATTCAGGATTTTTCAGACTCAGTCTTGTTACTCTCTTGGTAACCCCCTCAGTGTCAGGACTCGGAACCTGTTTCCTATGCACTGATGCAGACTCATCAAACACAACATGAGGTGTTTCTTCCACACAAAGAGTCCGACAGTTGTACACCCTAAAAGCTTTACTGACTGAGGAGTATCCTAAGAAAACTCCCTCATCAGATTTGCTATCAAAGGCTTTCAGCTGGTCTTTCCCATTGTTCAGGATGAAACACTTACACCCAAAAATATGGAAATAAGAGATGCGAGGCTTCCTCTTGTTCCAGGTTTCATAAGGTGTCTGAGCATGTTGTTGTTTCAGCATAGATCGGTTCTGAGTGTAGCAAGCAGTATTGATTGCTTCAGCCCAGTACTTCTTGGGCAGTCCTGACTCAGCCAACATGGTCCTGGCAGCTTCCTTCAGGGTCCGATTCCTTCTTTAAGCAACCCCATTCTGCTGAGGGGTCCTGGCTGCAGAAGTCTCATGAGCTATACCATGGTTAGTACAAAAGTCAGTTATAATAGAGTTTATAAACTCAGTTCCTCGATCTGATCGAATCCTGACTATGCTCTGACCCTGTTCAGTACTCAATTGCTTGAGTAACTCCAGAAGCTTGACCTGAGTCTCCTTCTTGTTCAACAAGAAAATAACCCATGTATACCTGGAATAATCATCAACAATAACAAGGATATATTTCCTACCATTTATGCTGACAGGAGTAACTGGACCAAAGAGATCCATGTGGAGGAGCTGAAGTACTCTGTCAGTTGAGAAGGCTTCTTTCTCTTTGAATGAGGCTTTAGTTTGCTTGCCTTCCTGACATGCTCCGCACACGTGGTCTTTGCTAAAAACTTCATTTGGTAGGCCATCTACAAGAGAAAGTCTAGAGATTTTGTTAATAATCTTGAAGTTTAAGTGACTCAGGCGTTTATGCCAAAGCCAACTGAGCTCTGAGGAGCTCTTAGCGACCAAACAAGTTTCAGGAGAACTGCTCTTGAAGTCAGCAAAATATACATTGCCCCTCCTGATACCTGTAATCAGAACCTGTAGTGTAGATTTGTCCTTCACAAGACACATGTTAGATGTAAATTCTACACTATATCCTCGGTCACAAAACTGACTGACCGAGAGTAAGTTATGTCTCAGTCCCTCAACATATGATACGTTCAGTACACGGACAGAGCCAATAACAAGGGTTCCGAATCCCCTGGTGAAAACCTTAGAGTTATCACCAAAGGTTACCTGCGGACCTTCTTGAGCTACATAATCCTGAAGGAGATCACGAAATCCGGTCATGTGCCTGGAACACCCTGAGTCCAAGTACCAGTCCTTCATCAGATCCTCCTTCCTCTTCTTGTAGCCCGCAGCGACCTGAAAAGAATCAGGCCTCAGGTACCCATCTCGTATTGGGTCCTACAGAGTCAGCCATACCCTTCGAGATCCAGATTTGTTTTACAATTCTTATAGCATCAGAAGTGTAAACCTGTCTCCCAGAAACATCAACATACACAGTTTTCTTCCTTTGTGCCTGGGAAGTTGAGGGTGTATGGGTGTCAGCCTGAGGTTCAGGAGCCCTGAATTGGTTCCTGAGGGCGGGCCTCCTGTTCCTCTTTGGCCTGGTGCATTAGGCTGGGGTCTGTCCTGAGAAGGAGCAGCTCTGGCCTGACCTCTTGGCACTTGAGGTCTGGTCTGAGTGTTATCGAAGTCAGGTCTCCGTTGCCTTTCAGAGGCCACCTGGTTTGTCCTTCTCCTTTGAGGATTGGGACGCTCCTGATGGGCTCTGTGCCCTGCCTGAGGTGTCTGGACCTCAGTAGTCCATGGCCTTGCCTGAGGCCTCCTCTGACTGGATTTCCTTCCACCCTAAGCATTTCCAGGCTGGGCCTGAGAAGTGCTAGGAGCAGAGTTCTTCCAAGCTTGAGGATTCCTAGGCTGAGCCTTGGAGATTCCTTGGTCTGTCTTCCTCGACTCAGGATGAGGAGCCTTGGCCTTTCCCTTAGGTTTTGGCCTTGGTTCCTCAGTCCTTTGCCTGACAGGTTCAGCAGGCATTTTTCCTTCCCTTTGCCTTTATCCTGACGAGCAACACTTGGGCTCTTGTCGTCAGTTTGGGCAGGGACAAACTTCTTCTGAGAGTTGCTCCTGAGGCATCTCTCTTCTTCTTGCCCTTTGGGTCTTTTGAGGCATCATAGCCTAACCCAGCTTTAGCACCATCGGTCAGCTGAGAGAAACTTGTTAACTCATCCACCACTTGGGTAGATGTGTATAACTTCTTCAGCTTAACCTCAAGATGCCCATTTGTTTCTTTCAGGGCCTCAATTTCAGTGGTGTACTGAAGCACCAACTCTTCATGAGCTTTCTCTTTTGAGATCAGCTCAAGATCCCAAGCAGTTTGCTCAGCACAAAGGCGAGCTTGCCACTCAGTTTCGAACATCACTCTTAGAGCAATTCGCTCAATCATTAGTTGTTCCTGAGCGAGGAACAGATCAGTATCACGAGTCTCAATCAGCGAGCTGATTACACCCTTCAGGCTTTCTACCTCCAGTGGAGCTTCATCATGCTTGTTCCGAGCATGAAACAGCTCTTCCTGGAGATGTACTAATCTGAGAGCTTCCTCAGTATCTCTTACTCTGAGAGACTCAGTTAACCGATCGTTCTCCCCACTCAGTTGTGCATTCACATCTACTGTGTGAGTATGAGTCTCCTGCAGCCTTGAGAAGTCAACCATCAATTGCTCTAAAGCGAGCTGAAGGTCGAGTTCTCCTGCTGAGTCTAAGCTAAGCTCAGGTGCGTGATCAGGAGAAGAGGTAGAAGAACATACCTCATCATCTGCCATTAGGCAGAGGTCATCATACTCCTCATCGGAGAAGAGTTCAGGGGACCGGCGTCCTGGGCCGTCTGAATCTGAGGAATCCTCAGCAAGCATAGCTCTCCGGTCTGATGCCCTGAGCTCTCTCTTGGCTCTCCGATTCCTCTCGCTCACGAGTACTGAGCTCCGGACAATCATACTAATAGTGTCCGGTCTTCTTGCAGTGGTAGCACTGATCTACATCAGAAGCAAACTTCTTGTCAGTGTACCTTTTGTCTGATGACTCGCTCCTGATCCCTGATGATCGTTCAGGTTTGGAGCTGGATCTTCTGGGCTCATCATCTCTCCTCTTCTCATCTCTGCTCCGCTCAGGCTCATTGCGATCACTCCTGGAATCTGAACCCCTCCTCTCTTCTCTTCAGGGGCTCGATCTCCTGGGGCTGGAGTACCTGCGATCACGGCTATCAGTATAAAATTTCTTATACCTTCCGAATCGAGAGTTCAGTTTCTCGAAATGCCATGCCATCAGGCTGTATTCCAAGGCCAGCTCATCTTTGTTCATGTCCTTCAGAGACTTAGAACCAGATCCAGCCTCAGACTCAGGAGTAGCTTTAAGAGCCACGCTCTTTTCCTTTTCAGGAGTCTTCTCCTCACTAACTTCCTCACTGACAACACCCTTCTTCTTCCTCTTATCGAGGATGAATTCCAGATCCTTTAACTCTGAGAATAGGTGAGAGTGAGTAATGTTGGTAAGATCCTGAGTGTTCTTCAACAGGATCACTCCTGTGTCCCATCTTTCAGGGAGACAGTTCAGGATTTTAGAAGATACCTCCCTCTTGGGAAACTCCTTCCCAAGGGTTGCTAGCTAGTTCATCATCTTAATGAACCAAGCTTCCATCTGATCGATGGACTCTCCCTCTAACATCCGGAAGGCCTCAAACTTCCTGATTGCAAGATCTCTCTTGTTCTCCTTGATCTTTTCTGATCCCTCACTCATCTCTCTCAAGGCATCCCAGATCTCCTTTCCAGTCCTAAGGTGCATGAGACTGACCGAATTCTCGTAAGAAACTGTGTGGAGTATAATGTTCTTAGCAACATTATCCAGTCCGATTTGCTTAATCTGATCAGAATTAAGCACGGACCTCTCCACTTCTTCATCTCCGGCAGCTGGAATAGGAACATTGCCAGCAACAGGCCAGGTCGTCTGAAGATTCCTCATGAATTTGATCGGACCCTGCTCAATCACCAAAGGCATCTGATCATGGATGGAATAGAGATGTGTGAGTACCCAGAATTTCCAATAGTCATAATTATCAATAGAGAATTCAGGAAGATTGCCCTCGAGGCGTTTAGAACCGGATGCCATAATATGCAGTTTTCAGAAACAAGATCTGTTCAGTAGACCACCAAAAGTTTCTCCTCAGAAACTGTTGGTAAACAAAGTCAGTGGTCTTTTGAACCACTGCTCTGATACCACTTGTTGGTCCCAAAACGAGTACAATCAGTGTATGGGGGGAATACACTGATGTCAGATTTTTCTGAAAGACTCAGAAAAATGCTCTAACACTCTCAGTCAGGATTCCCTGAATTACTCAGTATGCTGAAGGTCCACAGGGGCAGCAGGGACAGTTCAGTAACGAGTCAGATAAGCTGAGTGTGAGTAAAGTGCTCGGAAGCTCAGTAGAGATAACAAACCTACTGACTGCTCGGAAGTGAGCCAGTTTGACTACTATCTCAGTGAGATAGAGTACGTGCGGAAAGTGAGCCCTTAGTTTCTACTCGTTTTAGTTTCTGAAAACATTTTCTCTGAGTTGCTTAGTAAACTGGTGGTTAAGGCTGAGTGCACAGTATTAAGATTCAGGATGATTGATACAGTCCTGAATATAGAAATAATGCAGAATGTTCAGTTTAGAATGATGACAGTTATGATCCTGAACAAAACAGTAAATCAGCACACAAGGGTCTTTTTAACGTGGTTCGGAGATAACCAACTCCTACGTCCATGACCTGATTTAAAGGAAGCTATCCTCAAAACCCTGAGGATAGGTACTTGGTTTTTACGTGCCAAGGGACACGAATAGCCAACTTTCTCTCTTTGGAACTGACCCCTGGGAGTTTTACAAGTCCCAGTCCTTCTAACCAACCAATCTCACACCCTGAGTGGTTTGGTATTCTTGGTTTCCAACTAAGATAGCTCTAGCAATACAAAACAATGCTAAATATTAGAGCTAACGATCTAAGCAAATACAGAGAGAATCCTACTACAACACTAGGGAAATCTAATTACAGAGTGTTGCTTATAGTATGCTTTGAGTGCTTGGATTCTTGAGAGCTTTCGCTTGGAAATTTCCCGTTAGCCTTGAATGGGTGCAAGGCTCTTCATATTTATAGGCAAGATTCAAAATAGATCCGTTGGAGGAGATCAAATCAAATCTTTCCTTTTTAGGGTGGTTGTAGGCTAGAAGTACTGTTTGACCTAATCGCCATGCTTATTCTGGAAAGTTTGTCCCACCACCTGCAACTCTGAGACGCATTAAATGCCGCATTAAATGCTGCGCAGACTCAGTACACAAGTGTCAAAAGATCATTGGCTCTCCGTTCTAACGGCTAGTTGACTTCCAGACATTCGTCCTTCCTCGTACATTCAATACTCTGAGTTTCTTGTACATAACTCACCCTGAATGTTTGTCTTATTGGAGTCTTACTGACATTCTCTTTGTCTCTTTTTCCATAGCGTAAATAACCTTTTTGCTTTGGACTTACATGATTCAGGTAAACTGAACCAAGGCCTAAGTCAGGTCTTAAGTGCATTCAGCACAGCCTGATAGGTTATTCAGCCCAGTATGTGTAACCTTTTTGCTTTGGACTTACATGAGTCAGATAAACTGACTCAAGGCCAGAGTCAGGTCTTAAGTGCGTTTAGCACAGCCTGATAGGTTAACACTTACTCTTCACTGACTAAGTTCTGTCCTGAGTATGCTTAGTGTACTCAGTAGAAACATCAGCCAATGGTACTTCAGGATTGTCTTCAGGACAGATCATCAGACTTCGTTCTTCAGTTTCAGTTCAGGCAATCTTCAGCAAGACTGACTCTGATTTCTTCAGGATGGATTGCACATCAGACTTCAGTAAATTGGGGTCGACTCCAATATTCTTCAGTCTTCAGCGAGTTCCCCCTGAACTGAATTCCTAACCTGACTATCCTGAACTAGACAAACCTGAACACCTATACTTAAGCAAATTCATTAGGGGTTTTGGGATCTAATCAAAATACTCAGATTGTCCCAACAGTACACCTAACCATTTCATCGGATTTCATCCACTCCCTATGATATTCCCTTTCGGCAACATCCGCATCATCAGTAGGTGTAGGGGGCTTTGGGGTGTCAAGAACTCATTTGTGTTGTTGTGTAGTTAGGACAATAAATAAGTTACGTTTCCAATCAACATAGTTTTCACCTTCCAATTTGTTATCTTTAAGTATCGTAAACTGTGGATTAAAAGGAGACGACATGCTGAAATTAAACATACATTGCATCAATACATACATCGATTCGCAAAGATTATCACAAAATTTCGATTATGCTTTGTATAAAATCTCAAAAAAATACATAGCATAAATCGGCCGACATCTTAAAACAGTTCACATAAGCCATGATGAGTGTGGACATTTATGCAAACATATTTAAGCAAGTTACAAACAAGAACAGTTACAAACTTTTAATTTCAAAAATTAATAGTCGGCTCCCACTTGACCATATAAAATCGGTAGGGACTCCGATGGGGAGTAATAAAATGCCAATTTTATACCTAAGTATTAACCATGATTAAATACAGGATTATCACTTCATTTTGAGCAAGTCACTCAATGAGAGGGTCAATACCGCCACTAATAATAATCCACAATCATCCTTTTGAGAATTCGTTCACGTGAACTTGTCTTTTGGTCTATCCGATAGGGAGAAAGGCGCTTGCCAATGCGTAGCCAAAAGACTTCACAAATAAATAAATCATGGAGGCCAAATAATTCAATTTTATTATCTAGAATAAAATACCGAATTATATTTAAAACATACTTAGTAACTTTCGGAGTTGAGATTTTTCATCACGATATTCATGCAATAAAAATATTTAATCAAATTAAATAAATAAAGCATGCATCAAAACAAATTAAACAAATTGGCACGTTATATCCAATTGTCATGGTTTAATTTCTCGTTTTGACTACGAGATATCGTAATCACCGTTCGTCTTCAAGCTTTATCGTCCGTCTTGATTAAGCTCTCACTCGACCGCAACAAAATTTCACCAACTTTGTCTCCGGGCCTTAAAATCTCCATTCTTCGTCTTTGATATCGGTTACAATTTATTTACGAAAAATAAATAAACCTATCGTCTAGACTAGTCTATTACATAAAAACATCCTAGTCTACCCGTGGATTTTCTCACGGGAAAAATGATCCGAACAAATTGGATTTTAAAACCGCATCATCATATATGCATGCAAAAAAAATATTAAATACCATGACAATTGGATACCTGCAAAAAAGATCTAGCAATTCTACTATCCAATTTTCAAATTTAATATTAAAACACTTAAATTACAATTTAGCGTATAGAGCCCAAAACCGGCTCTGATACCAGTTGTTGGGGAATTAAACGCGGATCTATTCGGGATTTACGCTAAATACAAATTTAAGCCTACAATTAATATCATGATTTAAACATAATTAAATCAAATAATTGTATACCCAACAACAGGCTTTGCATGCAAAACATATGAACAAATATAATCACATAAAGCCCTAAACATGCGGAACTAAGGGATTTAGTGAATTATACCTCCTGGAGAAAAGACAGTTTCTGAGACAAAAGGCGTCCTTTGAGATCCTCTAACTTTTAACAACAATCAAATTGATTAACCCAAAAGCCTTCTCAAGTATTCCCTCATCCTTACTCGTACACCCGGTGGGAGGCCACACGAATAATCACAACACAAGGAAAGAAAAATATTTGTTGCCCAAGTACTGTGATTTTCGAAAAATCACTACTTTATCATAATAATTATGAAGTCTTGTATCATCTCATATCTATAATGAGAATACAAGATCTTGAATATCTTGAATATCTAATATTTCAGATCTTGATTATCATTAATATCAAATATTATAATCTTGATAATCTTGAATACTAAATATTCAAATCTTGATATTCTTAATCTCCCAATTTTTGAAAAATACAATATATACATAATTCCATGAGATCTTGATTTTATTAGATATTCTTGTATTCAAGATACATATCTATTTTTCATAAAATCTCTCAATTAATTAAAATATATATAATTTCAAAAATTTCATTTATTGGGGCCCAAAAATTATTTCTTTTATTTTAATCACCTTATTCATTGTTGGACATTTAATTAGGCTACTTGAGGGGCCTTTAGGAGAATTAAGATTGGACCTCCTAATGGGCCTTGAATTCTAACATTGAGCCCAATGTCATTCAACCCATTAACATTAATCACACTCCACTATATGATTAATGTTGCACTATCCATCTTAACCCATATTACAATCATATGGCTCCCGGTCATTATTTCCCGTGTTTAAGATTCTCTTGTCCGTTAATTAATCAAGCCACTGAACGCTTTAATTAATTTAACATCTTATCCTTGGAGTAAGGACAACTCTTCTTTATCATCATACCGGAAACAAATTCCACTTGCAAGATTTAGTATGACGAATGTTTGGAGCCCACCAAGGGGACTAATCATGCAAGACTCTCCAAGCACACGTTCCTCTGTATTAAATCTTAGCAACTGTCATGTTCTCAATGGCGTCACCCAAGATGCAAAGTATTGAGTCTTATTGACTCTCTACCCATAACAAATTAAAGTGCCACGCACGGATCACACACAGTCCTATTTAAGGGACAGAGGTTTAGAAATGAACGACCACTGAGGTCTAATTCTTCATCCCATAAATCAGTACGGAAGAATTACCTCTCTGTAGGTCCTCTTCAATGCATCATCATGCACTAGTGCAATCCCTTGGTCAAGATAAGTCAATCTGGGATCTACACATCAACCGTTTACCAATGGGGTGTTTAAATCCCATCTAGGTTGTGAATTTAGTACTTGTTACAAGAAACTGATAATGTGATCTTGCTGTGAGTTATCCGGGGATCACCACATTTATCTATAGTGCAACTTGTACTATTATATGAACGGATTGCAATAAATAAATAACATTCA
>JAPKLY010004932.1:0-13484 GCA_026898435.1 Prunella vulgaris
CTACCCGAGGATAATTATAGGGTTAATTAGCCCAAGGCTTGGAAGGTCGTCTGAATGCCCAAAAGGACCAGGCCACCAACCTCGGCCGAGGTCAGCATGAGGGGACTTACCTGGCAAGAATAGAAGCTCGCCGAGGTACCTGGCCATACCCGAGAGGGAAGGTGGGCAGAGAAGCTCGCCATAGTCAACGGGACCGAGTCTAAGCCTACCTCTACATGGCCCTGGAATCACACAAGGCACTGAAGCTCGCCCAGAAGCTCGCCTAGAAGGGATCAGGGCCACGAGTGTTTAGATAGAACATGAATGTAGTAGGACGAAGCATTGTAAAGGGAGCATGGTGAGGGAATAAGATGAGGGTCAAGGACCCTCGTCCACACCAAGAGCCCAATAGGCCCATAAGGTGTCACCTCACACTTGCTCACCTATAAATAAGACATCTCTTGTACTATTACAACAACTTAATCATAATATACTCCACTTTCTCTCTCTAAACTCTCCACTTTCTCTATCTACATTATCAATTCAAGAACACCATTCTTGGATTATTGTTTGGTAGAATTAATACGCCACAATAGCCACATAACAAACACGATTAGTAAATTCTATCAACAATTTAGCGCTAGAAGAAGGGTCTCGAACCCAAAAATTTGAGAGTGAAAAGTTAGGGTTTGTTGGAAGATTTGAATATTTGAAGGTGTTCTTGACCAAAGTTCAAGAACACTTGAAGATACACACATATTCTCACCCTTTAAACGAAAACCCAGATTTCAGGGCAAAAAGTTAGATTTTCGAGCCCATAATTTCTGCCCGAAAAGGTTTTCAAACGCACGCGTGTACACGAATAAACCAGATTTTGGATAATTCATTGCACGTAACGCTAGACGAAAACCCATGAAAAATCACCCTAGCCGGAAGTCAGGAACCTCGGCGAGCTTCCCTACTGACCTCGGCGACCTTCCCCCCAGCGAAAACCTAAAATGCCTAAGGAACAGACCTCGGTGAACATACGGAGATGGAAGGAAGGCAACCGGGACCAGGGCGAGGGCGAAACCTCGCGCCCAGCTCCCAGAAGAGCAATGCTCTGCGACCTCCCCGGGTTTCAGTGGCTCAAGAGGAGTTAAGCCCCGCTCTGAGGGACCTCGCCAACAACCCCGATGAGCTCCAACGCACAATCGCAATCCTGCAAAGGTTGCAACAAAGACAGCTCGATGAGCTCGCTCTGGTACCTCGGCGAGCTCCAGCCAGCGAGGCCAGGGAGCAGACCAGGCCGACCCAGGGCACCCAGACCCGGGGTCAATATAGCGACCTCCACACAGAGCAGGAGGCGAGCTCAGCCCAGGCTCGCCAGCACCGGGAGCGAGCCGGGAAGGCCAAAGTGGCGGAGGAGCCTGCCCCGCACACTGGGCGAGCTTCGGCCTACACCGAAGCATCCGGTACCCACCAATCACTGAGGAGGGAGGTCCTCCAGGGCAAGTTAGGGCCGAGGTGTGGAGAAAACGAACGAACGGTGGCCCCAGTCGCATCACAGGCAGGAAAGTCAGACCTACGGCCTAGTAGGTCAGCCCATGATCGATTGCGGAGGTCCGCAGCTGATAGATTGGGCCCCAACGGCGGGCGCCAATTCCGACCCGTCATGGAGGGGTCACCCCAGAGTGAGGCACCTCGAGGGCATGCGTCCATGAGGCGCACGACCTTCGAGCAACCTCCGCCGGAGGTGACCCACAACGACGAGCTAGCCTCACTGAAAAAGACCGGTGAAATGCTACAAGCCCAAGTAGCAGCCAAGTCTGGCGGACCCGATGCCACCACTCTCCCCACATCTCCATTGGCACCTGCCATACTCAGAGCACCGGTCCAGAAGAAAGTCCAATTCCCGGTGATGTTTGCATACGAGGGAGAATCCGACCCGAATATCCACTTAGCCAAATATGCAGACTTTATGATTTCAATGGGTGCCACCGACTCCACCCAGTGCCGGAACTTCCCGCTGACCCTAGAGGACCGAGCTCACTGCTGGTTCTCATCACTCACCCCGGGGTCAATCCACTCATTTGGCCAAATATCGCTGGAATTCTTGGCCCACTTCTCCGAGTTTGGATCCTACCTAACCCAGAAACACTGACTCGCCAACATCCACCAAGGCGAGAGCGAGACCGACCAGCAGTATCTGGAAAGGTTCGATAAGATACTGCTGGAAGGTGAGCCGGTGAACAAAGATACCAAAGTCATCGCAGTGACGACCGGGCTCCGAAAGGGCACCGATCTCTGGAAGGGAATGCACCTAGAGCTGTCAAAATGGGCCGGCGGGGCGGGGCGGGGCGAGGCGGGCTGAAAAAATGACGGGCCGCAAAAACTCCAACCCAACCCATTTAATAGCGGGCTGCGGGTTTTAGCGGGCCAACCCAATTTTTTTCCTTTTTAAAAAAAAATATTATGAACTAATATTTCAACTAAATTTATTAAATAAAATAGTAACATAATAAATGTATAACTAAAATTTCGCCACGAGAATCACAAATCTCATAAAATAAAATTTGTCAAATATATTACAAATCTCATAAAATAAAGTTCACAAAATAAATCAATAATGTTAAGACATAAACTTAGCACAAACCATAAAGTCTCTCAAAATTTATCAATCATTACATCATAAAAATCATTTTGACAGCGACAATTAACTACGAAAGAGAGCTGGAGGACTACGTGAAGGGACACCATTGTTTAACTATGGCAACATCGGTTTGAAACTTAGCTACTAGTTTTATTTTTTTTTGTGAGAGGAGCACAATAATTTGTTATTTTGTTTGGAAATAATTAATCAAATGTATAATAAAAATTTTAAATTTAAAAATTAATTAAAATATCATATAATATGTATATATTAATGTGTATATATATACATATATAATATATACGCACTGGCGGGCTGGCCCGCCCTAACCCGCGGGCCGACCCGCCAATCCCGCAACCCAAACGGGCTAGCCCGTCTACGCCCGCCTCTATACGGGCTTAGAAATATTTGGCTCAACCCTCATTTTATTATGGCGGGGCGGGCTGGCCCAACGGGCCCAACCCATTTTGACGGCTCTAAATGCACCTCGTATGTCCGAACACTTACACCGAATTTCGCCACAAGGCGGGGTGTTCGTCGCTATGCAGGAGGCCCTCCTGAAAGAGGTTGGTGCCTCAAAGGAGAAAAAGCCCTACGGGAAGATATCTGGGGGCACGTACAAGGCTCACCGGAACCTGAAGGCTTTCGGCGATGGAGATGAGTTCAAGGGGAAAGGAGAAGCTCAACCAGGTCCTCACTGTCCCCTTCGACCATGTCTTTACCGCGGTTAAAGATAAAGCCTTGTTGGAAGAGCCAAGGAGGATCCGCCATGACCGCGCGAAGCTCAACCCCAACAAGTACTGTGCCTATCACCAATCAATCGGCCACTTCACCAGCGAATGCCGAGACCTCCTCAAACAACTATGGAAATTTTATGAGGATGGGAAGCTGGCCGAGTTCGTGAAAAAGGCACCGGCAAAGAGGCCCAGGTTCTAGAGGAGGGAAGCCTCCGATGATGAAGAAGAGGACGCTGGCCAATGCGGCCCTCAAAATAGGCGAAGAGCGCCTCCTAGGGGTGTTCACAAAATCGAAAAAACTAAAAAACCGAACCGAACCGACGAAATTCGGTCCGTTCGGTTCGGTCCAAAAAAATTTGGTTCAATTTTCGGTCCAAAATTTTAAAAATTTCGGTCTATTCGGTTCGGTCCGATCCTGGATAATCAAAACTGAATAGACCGAAAAAATTAAAAAAATTTAATTATATTACATATATTAATATATTAATTATATTATTATATATAATAAAAAAATAAAACCTAAGTAATTAGCACTACACATACACAATACACATAGTTAGATTAATTGTAACTAAAAATTAAAAATCAATCCACAACTCACTCAACTTAATCCTAATTAAATTCATGATGCGGTGAACTTTAAATTGTCGTGAACTTTATTTAATTAATGTTGCGAATTTTATTGAATTTAATTTGTTGGAATTGAACTAAATATAATTGTATTATATATCTTTAATTTGTGATGAAATATTATTTTTTTTCATTTTAAAATTCGGTTCGGTCCGGTTAGGTCCAAGATACTATTCGGTTCGGTTCGGTCCATAGCCCAAAAAAATTCGGTCTATTCGGTCTGGTCCAAAATTGGACCGAACAGACCGAATGACCACCCCTAGCGCCTCCCCAAACTCAACAGAACCTGGAACCCACTCGAGAACTCCTAGTTCTCTAAGAAGATATCGGAGCTGCCGGAGGTCTCCAAGATGGGAGATCCTCCATCTGCAAAAGATAAAGGAAGGCCGAAGTCCGGGCCATAAACCAAGTTCAGGAAGGCAGCTCCAGCTCCAGCTCCAATCCCGCCGCACAACCCTCAGAAGTACTGACATTCTCCTTGGCGGACCTGGAAGGGGTACTGACGCCCCACAACAACTCGTTGGTGATAACCGCCAACATTATGAACGTCCGAGTCCACAGGTTGCTTGTGGACACCGGCGAGTTCACTAACATTCTCTTCAAATCTACCTTAGATGCCTTAGGTGATTTTGAGTCGTACTTAGAACCTAGCAATGCTAGGATTGTGGGGTTCAGAGAAGCTGTAACCGTCCCCTAGGTACTATTAGGTTGAGCGTCCAACTTGTATCGGCCGAGGACTCGGAGCGGAGACTGACTAGGTTAATAGATTTCCTTGTTGTCGACCAGCAGTCCTCCTACAATGGGTTCCTTGGTCGCCCCTTTTTCAATGAATTCAAAGCGGCGTGTCCGACCTACTACTATTGTATAAAATTCCCAACCCCAAAAGGTACCGGAACTATAAAAGGTGACCAGAAAATGGCCCGCGAGTGTTTACTCCAAATCAAAGACGGCCAGGTCAAAAAATCTGTAACGCGGGTTCAAATTCTCGAGGAAGATGTACAGATACCGGCAGACGAGCCAAACATCCTAGACATCATCTCGACAGAAACTGAGATGATGGAGATAGGTGACTTGCCGGAGGTTGATCAAGTCTCGGAACCTGCGCAGGACACACAACCGGCGCCGATGGAGGGAGTGGAGGAAGCCCGAATGAACCA
Organism: Prunella vulgaris; assembly: GCA_026898435.1. Lineage (NCBI taxonomy): Eukaryota > Viridiplantae > Streptophyta > Magnoliopsida > Lamiales > Lamiaceae > Prunella > Prunella vulgaris. The sequence continues at coordinate 5,136 of JAPKLY010004932.1, forward strand.
AGTGCAGGAACTGGTGCAAGATCAGCAACCTGCGCCCATGGAAGTGGTTGACGGAGTCCAAGATGGGGAACATGTGGGAGGTCAAGGACCGGTGCCAATGGACGTTGATCCAACTCCCCAAGTTACAGGACCTCTCCAAACTGATGAACCCCCGAAGGTACTGACAGTTGAGGAACCCGTCCAAGTTGAGAACCAAGCTGATGACCTCGAACCACGCCTAGGTCACGAACCTGCGCAAATGTCACAAGAGGAGTGGGATGAGTTCATCAACGACCCGAGGTGGAAAAGTTAGAAGAGGAAAGCCACTCCCATGGAGGAATTGACAACGCTCCCAGTGGACCCAGAAAGGGACTTAGAACTCTTCATAGGTTCCGAGTTGCCAGAACCGTACCGGTCGAGGATGGAACTTTTCTTGATGTCCAACTTGGACGTATTTGCCTGGTCCCATGAAGAGATGACGGGGATCCCGTTGGAACATGCTTGCCACCGACTCAACATAGATCCCACAAGGAGGCCCGTCCGCCAAAAATGAAGGAAGTATGGACCAGACAAGTATGCGGCCCTGACCGTCGAAGTGGGAAAGCTATTAGACAACAAGCTGATCAATGTGGGGTAGTGGGAAGTTGTCCTTCGAACATACCTTGTTCAGGTCTGTGAAGTCGATGCATAGTCTCCACGTACCGTTGTGCTTCTTGACCAGGACGGGGTTCGCGACCCACTGTGGACACAAGGTTTCCTTGATCAGCTTGTTGATAGCACCGCCGGCCACGAGATGATGACATTCATGGACGCTTTCGTAGGTTATCACCAGATAGTGCTGCACCCGGACGACCAGGAACATACGGCGTTCTACACCAACAAAAACATGTATTGCTGGGAAAGAATGTCGTTCGGACTCATCAACGCCGGAGCAACCTACCAGAGGTTGGTGAATAAGATGTTCGACCAACACATCGGCGAATCCATGGAGGTGTACGTGGACGACATAGTTGTCAAGAGTTTGAGAAAGGAGGATCACCTTGACCACCTAAAACAAACCTTCGACATACTATGCCACTACAACATGAAGCTGAACCCCAAGAAGACCAGCTTCGGCGTGCATTCAGGGAAGTTCCTGGGACATCTGGTGAACCAGCGAGGGATAGAGGTCAACCCGACGCAGGTCTAATGCATAATCGAGATGGGCACACCCGACTCCATACAGAAAATCCAAAGGTTGACCGGGTGTATGGTGGCCCTGAACAGGTTCATCTCCAGGTCTGGCGACCGAAATCATCCATTCTTCGAGGCAATCAAGGCAAACACGTGGAGGTACAAGGAGGCAGCTAAAGCCAACAAGCTACACCTTAAAAACCACTTCGTGTGGACAAGCGAATGCCAACGAGCCTTTGAGGACATTAAAGCATACCTGGCTGACACGCAGGTCCTGTCAAAGCCTATACCTGGTGAAAAACTATACCTGTACCTCGCTGTGTCGGAGGTGGCCATCAGCCCCGTCCTGGTCCGAGAAGAGGCAAAAACACACCTACCAGTGTACTACGTAAGCCAGGTCTTGCATGAAGCTGAGTTGCGGTACACCCCAACAGAGAAGCTAACCTATGCACTGGTGATGAGTGTTAGAAATTGAGGCCCTACTTCTTCGACCACCCGGTAGAGGTGCTGACGATGTTCTCACTACGTCAAATACTACAACGGCCAAACACTGCGGGACGCTTGTTGAAATGGTCACTAGAAGTCAGCCAATACGGTATAACCTACGCTCCCCGAACAGCTATCAAGGGACAAGCGCTCGTTGACTTTATCATCGAGCTGACTTTCCCACAAGATCCGACGAGGGGACGTATAGCTTTGTGGCACCTCTACGTAGACGGATCATCGACTAGTGCAACAGCAGGAGCCGGGGTAGTTTTGATCATCCCAGATAGACAAGTCTTCACCTCCGCAATTCGGTTCGACTTCCGAGCAACCAACAATGAGGCGGATTATGAAGCTTTGATAGCCGGACTTAGGTTATCATTAGCTGTGGGGGCAACCAATCTTCAAGTCTTTGAAGATTCCCAGCTAATAATATCCCAAGTCCGGGGAGAGTACGAGGCAAAAGACCAACAGATGATGACCTACCAGAAGATAGCCGCGCATCTGATCTCGATGTTTACGTAGGTTTACATCAATCAGATACAGCGACTGGAAAACACACAAGCAGATGCCCAAGCTCGACTAGCTACCAGTAACGATGAGGCCGAAGTCACGGAAGTTGTAGTCACCAAACTGAAGAACCCCTCGACGTCCGATTACAAAGTAAATTAGACCTCGAGTGGGGGGCAGGAAGAGGACAAAGACAGTGAAGATTGTTGCACTCCGATCCAAAAATACTTAAAGGATGGAACAACCCCCGAGGACACATGGGAAGCTGGTCGGCTGGTGAAACAAGCTGCCAGATATACGCTGCTGGATGGCCAACTTTACAAACGTGGATTCTCTCTAACTCTACTCAAATGCTTATCTAAGAAGCAAGGGCTCGAGGTGTTAGAGGAAATTCACGAAGGAATTTGCGGAAGTCATGCTGGGGGGCAAGTTTTGGCATACAAGACAATCAGACAAGAGTACTACTGGCCCACTCTTCGCAAAGATGCCATTAGCTTCGCTCGGAAGTGCCGAAAGTGTCAACTTTTTGCACCTAATATCCACTCCCCAGCCAACCAACTGAAGTCGGTCTTCAGCCCGTGGCCTTTTGCAAAATGGGGTATCGACTTGATCGGCCCATTTCCACCTGGCAGAGGCGGTGTAAAGTTTGCTGTTGTAGCAGTAGACTATTACACTAAGTGGGCTGAAGCCGAAGCACTTACAACAATAACACAGGAAAGGATGATCGGTTTCATATGGAAGAACCTGATCTGCAGGTTCGGACTTCCGCAATCGATCATCACGGACAACAGAAGGCAGTTTGACAGCCAGAAATTGAGGGACTTTTGTAGTTCGTGGAACATCAAGAAGCACTACTCAACTCCATACCATCCGCAGTCAAACGGCCAGGTCGAGAGGGTTAACAAGATCCTAAAACACATATTGAAGATCCGCCTCGATGACAAGAAAGGAAGCTGGGCAGACGAGCTCCCGGAGGTTCTGTGGTCATACAGAACATTGTACCGAGCTAGCACCGGAGAAACGCAGTTTGCCTTGGCCTTCGGGACTGAAGCGGTAGTACCAGTCGAAGTCCAAAACAAGACTTGGAAGGTGGTAGGATTTGACGAAGAAAAGAACGACGAAACCTTATCAGTCGAAAAAGATCTGATCGAAGGGACCAGAGCTTCGTCAGAAATGAAAAATACCACCTACAAGCGTAGAGCAGAAAAATACTACAATTCCCAAGTCCGAGATCGAAAATTCAAAGTTGGGGATCTAGTACTAAAGAAGAAGTTGATGGCCCCACCGGGTGTATTCGGATCAAACTGGGAAGGACTGTTCCGGGTTACCGCAGCCTGGGCAAACGGTACTTATGACCTCGAAGACGCAGAAGGCAACGCCTCATCGTACACCTGGAGTGCGGCCCACTTGAAAAAGTTTTATCAATAGATCGAATTTTTGTAATAGGCTAGCCAAAGGTTCGCATCAGAAATGTTGATAGCAACCAGTGTAAATTACATTGCTATGCAAAGTTAGAAGTTTTTCTTGAAAAAATGTCCAACTGTTCGAAGGTTCGCGAAAATACCCAGCCGTTCGTTGGTTCGCGAAAATATCCAACCTCGCGAAGGTTCTCAAAATACCCAACTATTCGAAGCTCCGTAGACACGTAAGGACCAAGGTCCCGAACATTATAATCTAAAGGCTCAAAAGGCAAAGGCCAAAGTGCCCAAGGTTAGCGAAGGTATCCTTCTTAAAGGATTGTCAAGCACCTACTGTCATAAGTTAGAAAAATTCACAAAAAGGCGATCAAAACATCTAAGGCAAGGTTAATGAAACCCAATCGCCCAAAGTGGATTAATCAAAAGTACAACTCGCTAACCTAAGTGGTTTAAGACGAGCAATTTCTGGCCCCAAGTGGTGTAAGACGAAGAATACGTACTATACAAACGGAGGTACAATTCGTAGTTCTAAGTGACGTAAAACGAACGATTTGCTTCTCAAAAGTAGAGTAAGATGAAAACAGTTGAGTACCCGAAAAATATATATAAACGAGCCAGATAAAATAATAACGAAAGCGTAAGAACGTAAATAGACAAGGTTGGATCAAAAGGTCAAATTTCATTCAAAAGGGGGATACTTGGGAAACCTTCAAGCCAAAAATATGCCTGAAAATTCCCAAGTATCTGAAGTAGTGCTAGCCACAAAGGTCGGCTAGCTAACCATCTTTGGAATGCAAAAGAAGCTCCTTCTGGGCGAGATATACGAAGCCCGGCGAGCTTCAACTACTTAAACAAAAAAGAAATTACAAAAAGAGCTCCTTCTGGGCGAGCTATGAAGCCCTGCGAGCTACTAAAGCTTCGGACAAAAAATGAGATTAATCTAAGAAAGCAAGGAAAGGCTTCAAGTTTCGGGGGCAGCGGGGGCAGCAGGTGTGGCGGACACCTCGGCAGGAACCTCGGGATGTGTCGCCTCGCCAAGAACCTCGGCATCGGTCGTTTGGCGGCCTTGGGGAGAGAGTCGGGGCAGGATGGTGATATTGCCCGTACACCCACTGGTGTCCAGCTCGCCGAGGTTGAGCATGGCATCCCCGCAGGCTTCTTGCATCTGCTCCAGCGTGGGGGGTGTTCGTACTTGATCCCCGGCGACCTCCTTGGTGGCCTCGGCAGTCAGAACCTCGAAGGATTGGATGATATTGTATCGTTCACGGGCCGCATCGAGGTTGATCCCGTAGCTGGCGAGGTCCCCTATGTTCAACTCTGTGCCTTCGGGGATTTTGGCCCTCGCCAAGCAGTCATCAAACTAGCCCACAAGAGCCTCCCACTCGCTCTCGTTATTTATATGCGCCCATTGGAAGGAGCGGATAACCTCGGCGAAGCAGAGCACGTAGCCGAGGTCCGTGGCGACCAACCTCGTGAGCTCTAAGGCCTCTGAAGAGGGGGAGGCATCGGACCTACTTTGGAGCTCGGCAATCTCCAGCACCTTCGCAGCGACCTCTTCCCGCAACTTTGAACACTCCACCAAGTTTCCCTGGTTCTGCTCCCGGACAATCCTCACCTCATCTTGCATCCAGGCGAACTCCTCTTCCCTGGAGGCAAGCTTCTTGCGAGCTAACTCAAGTTTGGTCTTTTGCCGATTGAAATCAGCTTGAACTTGCTCTAGCCTCTTCAGAGCCTTTTGCTCCTCCTCCAAGGAAGCCCTCGTCTTCGCCTCCATCCCGGCGAGGTCCTCCACGGCCTTTTATCGCTCATCCCCTACACGATTCAGCAAAATCCGGGTATCGTGGCGAGCTTTATGAGCAGCCGTGATGTCATCAGTTATGAGCTAGGTGGCCACCATCGCCGCACAAGCATAATGCATGGCTAACCTCACCTTATCGGCGGGTTTCTGCCTCTCTATCATAGCAAGCTCGGAGGCTGAGAGGTACTTAGAAGCCTCGGTGAAGATGCGGCGTGCCGAACCAGTGGGAAGGTCCCTCGCCGAGGTTAGGGCCTTACACCTCTTCGCCGTATGGAGAGCTTCCGGCCGATATGGGAATTCGGTGGGGGCATACCTGTAGACGTTCAAAAATTTAGCAAAAATCATTAAAAATTACAAACTAAATGACTTCCAACTTCGAATAGAAGCTCGCCCTCTTACCCAAACCTATCGGGATTGAGCCCAAGAAGGGTGTCATCCTAAATAGGGACCCCGTAAGGAGATGGCGGGGGCGCGCTTTGAGGAGTTGGAGGTGCGGGAGTAGAGTGGGGAATGATAGCTCGCCCTGATCCTCCTTGGCCCGATCCAGAGCCACCTCGGTCACTATGCTCAAAATCTTCATCGTGAAGGCCGACCCGGGATCGTTTGTGGGAACGAGCTTCGTCCTCGCTCACTCAGGAGTCGTCCCCATGGTAAAGGCCCCGTTTGGACTGGTGGGATTATGGCTGAGAACCCCGCTCAGATCTGGAACCTCGCCCCGAGCCTTTCTTGGTTGGGGCGACCTTCTCCGTTGATGGTGGGGGAGGAACTTTCTTCTGGGAACACGATCCCCCGGCCTTGTCTGTGGAAGGGGCGACCTTGGCGAGGTCCGCCTTCCTCGTCGCATCTAGCACCGCCCCAGATGGGATTCCGGCTCTGTTGGGGTGAGGTTTTCCCATCTGAAGTTGGCGAGCTAAAAAATGATACGCTTCGGGGACCTCGATAGGTGGGAGCGGCTGTTGGGCCTTCACCTACAAAATCGGAACAAGGAGCCAGCGACCTAGCGAGCTTCACCACCAGACTGGCGAGCTACCAAGACTTTGAAATTTTTTAGTCCGAACATTGAACAGCAAGGTGGTGGGGCGAGGTTATGAGGCCGGTAAGCCTTCGACAATGGTGCTGACACAAGTGCTTAACCTCCCGGTCCTTCTGCTCCCGCAAGTAACAGACAGTTCGCACGAATTCGAAGCCGATGGAGACGTCGGGCTTCCCACGGCTCGACTTGTGGTGCTTCAGACCTGCAAAAGAGAAGATTAGATTAGTAAATCTAATCCAACTCACGCACACCGAAATACGCCACCTACTACTGGCTTCTCCATATTCCGCGGGCGAGGGAATATATCCTCCATGCCCGTCCGAAGCTCGCCAGTCCCCGCTGATGAAGAAAAAATGTTCTTTCCAATCCCGGACCTTATTGGGAAGAATCCCCAGGATTTTCTCTCTTGGGCGAGCTTTGAGGTAGTAATACCCCTTCCCGTAGTTCACTTATCGGGTCACCGTGAACAGCTCGTTGATCTCCACCGAGGTTAATCGATTTTCATAACCCTCGAGACCAAAGATTGTCAACGTCGCCAACAGACTACTCCAAGCGTTCAGAGTGAGTTGCAAGATGGCGAGGTTGTTGTCCATCAAAAACTGCCCAATAATAGGGTGCAAGGGCAAGGTAAGCCCGGCCGCCAGGGTGTGAACATTGATAGCCGTCAGTCCAGGAGGGGGCATATCCGCACGTTCATTCTCCTCGGGGGCATACATAAAAATGTCCAACGGGATGCGGTACGTCTTGCGAAGTTTCGGCAAGGCATATTCACTGATAATACTCACAACCTCATTCGCCTTGAGGTCAGATTTGTCGACGGCGTCGAGATAATCTCTCTCCGGTAAAGGGAAGCTCGCCGCATGTGCCCTCACATACTCCACCCAGCTGAAGTCATGGATAACCTCGGTGGGAACTTAATGTTCTGGGAGCTTGGGGAACGGGAAGTCGATGAAACGAAGGTACTCGTGAGTGATCTCCACTTCACCCTCGTCTTCCTCCTCGTCGAGCTCGAGGTTGAGCTCTCTAGCTTGATCGCCAGTCTCGGCGACCTCCATTTCGTGGACAGTGGCGTCATCGGTAGCTCGGCCCAGGTCCCCCGGAGCTTGCGGGTACCCGTCTTCTCGCCGCCTCCGGAGTTGGTGGCCTTCTCCCCCACGTCAGAGCGAACCTCTCCCAGGAGTTCGTGGCTACTCGGGCAAGCTACCGAGCTCGCCCCAGATTCTGAGGTGATGACGATGGGGTCATTTGAGGAATCGACAAGGTTTCAATCATTGGTCCCTTTCCCAAGTCGTGATTCGAGGCGGTCCGGCTCGAGGATTAGTTCGACATGTTTGGATTGCGGATGGTAAATTTTTATTGTGTAAACATTCAAAATGTCCAAAGAGCGATTCAACAGTCGCAGGAGCGATGAGGTGGGCAATCGGAGATGTCCGAAATCTCTGGAAAACTAAGAAAATTGAAGAACGAACAAAGGGGAATCTGCAAGAAAGAAGAGAGGAAATGAGATGAGTTTCTACCTTGGGGAGCACTCGGGAATTCGTCAGACACAAAGAGTCGCTCACCGGAAAGTTGCTCGGAAATAATGAGGATGCGAAAGTGAGAAATGAGTTGGTTTCCTCATATTTATAGACATGGGTGCGAGCTCGAATTTTCCAAAAGACCAGGGACCCAAGTGCAAAGAATTTGAAAATATTGCCATAATGGGCGCGGTAATCAGGGCCCAAAAAGGCGTGCACGACGCCTCAAATCCCGCCCCACGTCGGCCCACGAACCGCCTCACAGAAGCTCGCCAACAAGCTCGGCACTCATCCCAGAGGTAGCTCGCCAACACTCGAACCCTCGTCCCTCGAGACAAATCAGCTCACCCACACATTAGGCAAGTCATGATGTGCGCGAGCTGGGGGCAAATGTTGATAGGCGAGCTACCCGAGGATAATTATAGGGTTAATTAGCCC
>JAPKLY010004933.1:0-13482 GCA_026898435.1 Prunella vulgaris
TGCGCGACTTCCTCGTTGTTGTCATATCTTGAGCTCTAGGACTCCGATCAACTCGATTCTTCTTTCGTTATGACCCTCTCTTCAAGCTCTTCAACATGGAATATTATTTTCTCCATTTTGTTCAACTCCAAAATTCAGACTTTTCTCGATCTTGCTCGTTTCTTCCTCGTTTTGCTCAATTTCACCTACAATCACAATTTTCTAGCCAAAAAGGGTTAGTAGCATAATTTATACCATATTAGGGTCAAATATGAACATAAGCGCATCAAAAGCATATAGAAATGAATGCAAAAATATGCAATTATGACCCTAATCAGGATTCTTCTTCTGGCTCAGTCTTGTCACTCTCTTTGTAACCCCCTCAGTGTCAGGAGTTGGAACATGTTTCCTATGCACTGATGTAACCTCATCAAACACAACATGAGGTGTTTCCTCCACAACAAGTGTCTGATAGTTGTATACCCTGAAGGCTTTGCTAACTAAGGAGTATCATAAGAACACTCCCACATCAGACATGCTATCAAAGGCTTTCATCTGGTCTTTCCCATTGTTCAGGATGAAACACTTACACCCAAAGATATGGAAATAGGAGATGCGAGGCTTCCTCTTGTTCCAAGTTTCATAGGGTGTCTGAGCATGTTGTTTGTTCAGCATAGACCGGTTCTGAGTGTAGCAAGCAGTATTGATTCCCTCAGCCCAGTACTTCTTGGGCAGTCCTGACTCAGCCAACATGGTCCTCGCAGCTTCCTTCAGGGTCCTGGTCCTTCTCTCAGCTACTCCGTTCTGCTGCGGAGTCCTAGCTGCAGAAGTCTCATGAGCAATGTCAAGGTCAGTACAAAAATCAGTTATATATGAGGTAATAAACTCAGTTCCCTGATCTGATCTGATCCTGACGATGCTCTGACCATGTTCAGTACTCAATCTCTTAAGTAACTCTGAAAGCTTGACCTGAGTCTCCTTCTTGTTCAGCAAGAATATAACCCATGTGTACATGGAATAATCATCAACAACAACAAGGGTATATTTCCTACCATTCATGCTCACAGGAGTAATAGGACCAAAGAGATCCATGTACAGGAGCTAAAGCACTCTGTCAGTTGAGAAGGCATTTTTCTCCTTGAATGAAGCTTTGGTTTTCTTGCCTTCCTGACATGCTCCGCACACGTGGTCTTTGCTAAAAACTTCATTAGGTAGACCCTCTACAAGAGAAAGTCGTGAGATTTTGTTAATAATCTGTAAGTTTAAATGATTAAGGAGCTTATGCCAAAGCCAACTAAGTTTGGAGGAACTCTTTGCGACCAAACAAGTTTCAGGAGAGCTGCTCTGAATGTCAGCAAAACAGATGTTGTCTCTCCAGACACCTGTAATAAGAACTTGCAGTGTAGATTTGTCTTTCACAAGGCATATATTCGATGTAAACTCTACACTTAATCCGCTGTCACAGAACTGACTAACATATAACAGGTTATGCCTAAGACCCACAACATAGGATACATTAGACACACAGACAGAACCAAAAACAAGAGTACCAAACCCTCTGGTGAAACCCTTAGAGTTATCACCAAAGGCAACCTGCGGGCCATCTTCAGCAACATAGTCCTGGAGGAGATCACGAAATCCGGTCATGTGCCTGGAACAGCGTGAATCCAGGTACTAGTCCTTCTTCTGATCCTCCCTCCTCTTCTTGCAGCCCACAGCGACTTGAAAAGAATCAGGCCTCGGGTACCCATCTCGTATTAGGTCCTATCGAGTCAGCCATACCCTTCGGGATACAGATCTGTTTAACAACTCTACTTGCATCAGGTGTAAACCTGTCTCCCTGAAACATCAACATACACCGTTTTCTTCTTCCTTGGTGCCTTGGAAGTCGATGATGTATGGATGTCAGCCTGAGGTTCAGGTGCCTTGGATTTTTACTTGGGGGCAAGCCTCCTATTCCTCTTTGGCTTGGGTGCGATGGGTTAAGTGTTGCCCTGGGAAGGAGCAGCTCGATCCTGATCTCTTGGCATAGGAGGTCTGGACTGAGTGTTCCCAAAATCAGAATGTCGTCGTCCTTCAGGAATCACCTGGTCAGTCCTTCTCCTTTAGGGATTACGACGTCCCTGATGGGTCTTGCGCCCTGCCTAAGGTGTCTGGACCTCAGTATCCATTGACTTCGCCTGAGGTGTCCTCCGGCCCGAATTCCCTTTATCCTGAGTATTCTGAGGCAGAGCCTGAGAAGTACTCGAAGTAGAGTTCCTTGGGGCCTGGGGGTTCCTGGGCTGAGCCTTGGGCTTCCCTTGGTCTGTCTTCCTTGACTCCTGGTGAGAAACCTTGGCCTTTCCCTTTGGTTTTGGCCCTCAGCCTTTTGTCTGGCAGGTTCAGCGGACTGTTTCTCCTACCCTGAGCCTTTATCCTGACGGGCAATACCCTGACCTTTGCCATCAGTTTGGGTAGGGACAAACACTTTCTTAGTGTTGCTTCCTGGAGCACCTCTTTCCTTCTTGCCCTTAAGGTTCTTTGAGTCATAACCCAACCCTACTTTAGCACTGTTAGTATGCTGGGAGATCATTGTTAACTCATCAACCACTTGGGCTGACTTGTGTAACTTCTCCAGTTTTTCCTTCAGGTGCTCATTGTCCTTTTTTAGGGACTCAATTTCAGTGATGTATGGAGCAACCAGCAGTTGGTCAGCAATCTCCATTGCAGTGATCTCAAGACCCAGAGCAGCACTTTAGCCCTGAGGTGAATGTACAACTCAGTGTTGAGAATCTCACCCAGGTAGATCCGTTCAACCTCCAGCTATTCCTGAATAAGGAACCGATCAATATAACGAGTCTCAATGAGAGAGGCCACAATGGCTTTTAGTCGTTCAACCTCTAGAGTGGCTTCATCATTTCCATTACGGGCATGAAGTAGCTCTTCCTTTAGGCTTATTAGTCTTAGAACCTCCTCAGTGTCTCTAACTCTCGGAGTCTCACTAAGGCAATCATTCTAATTATTCAGGTTAGCATTCACATCCACTGTGTGAGTATGAGTCTCATGCAGCCTCGAAAAATCAACTATCAATTGCTCTAAGGCGAGCTGAAGGTCAAGATCTCTTGCTGAGTCTGAGCTAAGCTCAGGTGCGTGATCAGGAGAAGAGGCAGAAGAACATACCTCATTATCTACCATCAGGCAGAGATCATCATACTCCTCGTCGGAGAAGAGTTCAGGGGATCGGCGTCCTGGGCCATCAGAATCTAAGGAATCCTCAGCAAGCATAGCTCTCCGATCTGAAGCCCTAAGATCTCTCTTTGCTCTTTGATCTTCTCTCTTATGAGCGTTGAGCTACGGGCAGTCATACTAATAGTGACCCGTCTTCTTGCAGTGATAACACTGATCTGCATCACTGGCAACAGAGTTGTCAGTATAAAGCTTACCATCTGAGTCCCTCCTGCTCCCTGATGATCTTTCAGGCTTGGAGCTAGATCTTCTGGGCTCAGCATCATCTCTCCTCTTAGAGCTCTTCTCTTCCCTCCAGCGCTCAGGCTCCTCGCACTCTCTCCTGGAATCAGCACCCCTTCTCTCTTCCCTCCGAGGGCTGGAATATCTTCGGTCCCTGGAATCAATATAAAATTACTTATACCTGCCGAATCGTGAGTTGAGCTTCTCAAACCTCCTGGCCATCAGGTTGTACTCCAGGGCAAGCTCATCTTTATTCATCTCCTTGAGGGACTTAGAACCAGATCCAGCCTTAGGCTTAGGATTGGCTTTAAGAGCAACGCTCTTTTCCTTCTCAGGCGTCCTCGCCTCAGTCACATCCTCACTGACCTCACCCTTTATCTTCCTCTAATCGAGGTTGAATTTCAGAGCCTTTAACTCTGAGAAGAGGTAAGTGTGAGAGACGTTAGTGAGGTCCTGAGTGTTCTTCAGCAAGATCACTCATGTATCCCATCTTTCAAGGAGACAGTTCTGGATTTTCGAGGACACCTCCCTCTTGGGAAACTCCTTCCCAAGAGTTGCCAGCTCATTCATCATCTTGATGAAACGAGACTCCATCCGATCAATGGACTCTCCATCCAGCATTCTGAAGGCTTCAAACTTCCTGATCACAAGATCTCTCTTGTTCTCTTTAATCTTCTCAGAATACTCGCTCATCTCCGCCAGGGCATCCCAGATCTCCTTTGTCGTCATCAGGTACATCAGTCTTACCGAATTCTTGTAAGAAACGGTGTGGAGTATAATGTTCTTAGCAACAATATCCAGTCCGATCTGCTTAATTTGATCAGCAGTAAGCGCGGACCTCTCCACAGGCTCTTCTCCTACTTGGGGAACTGGGACATTTCCAATCACTAGCCAGGTACTTGATCGGTTGGTCATGATTGAGATTGGGCCTTCCTCGATTACCCTGTACATCTAGTCATGAATAGAATGAAGATGGGCAAGAACTCTGAATTTCCAATAGTCATAGTTAGTAACTGTGAACTTAGGAAGATTGCCTTCAAGGCACTTAGAAGATGTCATGATATGCAAGTTTTTAGAAACAGATCAGTTCAGACGACCACCAAAAGTTTCTCCTCAGAAACTATCGGTACTCAAAGTCAGTGGTCTTTTGAACCACTGCTCTGATACCACTTATTTGTCCCAAAATGAGTAAATCAGTGTATGGGGGAATACACTGATGTAAGATTTTCCCAAAAATTCTCAGGAAAATGCTCTGTCAGTTTAGTCAGGAAGATCCTGATGTGCTCACTTAAACTGATGGTCCATAGGGGCAACAGGGACATGTCAGCAAGGAACCAGATAGGCTAAAACTGAGTGAAGTGCTCTCAGAAGCTCAGTAGAGATAACCCACCTACTGACTGCTCAGAAAGCTAGTTAGTTGGATAGCTATCTCAGTAAACTAGAGTACGTGCGGAAAGTGAGCCTTTAAGTTTTTCTACTCGTTTTTAGTTCCTGAAAACTTTGATCAGTATTGCTTAGGAAATCGTGATTAAGCCTGGTGCACAAGTTTAAGTATCAGGAGAATTGGTTCCTCCTGACAGTTTTGAAACTGATGCAAGTATATTCAGTTTATAATGATGACAGATATGATCCTGAACAGATAAGTAAATCAGCACACAGGGGACTTTTTAACGTGGTTCGGAGATAACCAACTCCTACGTCCATGACCTGATTGAACGGGAAGCTACCCTCTACCACTGAGGATAGGTACTAGTTTTTAACATGCCAAGGTGCACGAGTAGTCTTTTCCCTCTCTTAGAAATTGGCCCCTGGGCGTTTTACAAGTCCCAGTCCTTCTAATCAACCTTCTCACAAACGGAGGGGTTTGGTATTCTGGTTTCCAACTAGGGTGTGTTAATCCTTCTAACAATACAGTACTAAGGATAGGATTAACACTTCTAAGCAACATACATATCAGATTTCTACTACAACACTAGGGAATTTTAAAACTTCAGAATGTTGCTTCAAATTTTCTTTGAGTGCTTAGAATCTTGAGAATGCTTTCACTTGGAAATTTCCGTAGCCTTGAATGGGTGCAAGATGATCTATATTTATAGAGTGTTTTGAAAAAGATTCATTGGAGAAGATCTTTAGCAAATCAACCTATTTTAGGTAGGTGCAGACTTTGGTTGTCTTTGACTGACATTATCCATACTAAGTATGGCAATTCTCTGATCCACCGCCTACAGCTCTGAGGAGCATTAAATACTGCGCAGTCTCTGTACTTATGTGTCGCCTTCTTACTGGTCGTCAGTCCAACGGTAAGTTTCTCAGATTTGACTTGTGAATCATCGTACATTTATAACTCTGAGTTCCTCGTTCTTTACTCAGAATAAATGTTTGTCTGTATTATGGAGATGCTGATATTCTCTTTGTTCCTCAGACTCCATTGCACGTGTAACCTTGCCTTGTCAAGACTTACAAGTATCAGGTGAACTGATACTAAGCCTAAGTCTGGACTTATGAACATCAGAAGTGACATTCTGCCTGATCAATGTAACACTAGCCCTTCACTGATAGAGTCATACCCTGAGCATGCTTAGAGTGCTCAGTATAGACCTCATCAGTGGTTGACTACATGATGGCTTCCACACAGCTTCAGGAGTCTTTTCAGGTTTCTCAGGTTCAGCTTCAGGTTGATCATCTTCAGGACGATCTTGGACCTTCAGGGTTGAAAAAACACTTCTAACTTCAAACTTTTGGGATGTCACCATCAGTCTTCAATCATCAGCACGTTCCCCCTGAACTGAATACCTGTAAATAGAAAAATCTATTCTAACCTGACTAGCCTGAAACTATCATCCTGATGAACTATACTTAGGCAAATTCATCAAGGGGCTTTGGGATCTAATCAAAACATTAAGATTGTCCCAACAAAGCAATATACACATTACATCTAACTATGCACTATCTACATCATCCACACAACAATAAACACATCTCTTGCATCATTACCCTAAGCTAGCAACAATGGCAATCTTTATCAAGCAAAAATCAAGTCATCATTCTAAGCACAAGGTCTAAACATCATAGAAGCACTAAGAATCTACATAATCATGCATTGCAAATAAGATTTGAAAAATGAACACACACACCCCCACCTCCAAACTTTTTTGGATCATGAATCCTAAAAGTTTGGCAAAAGTGATGAAAAGATAATTTTCAATGCTCAATCAAACCAAATACTTCAAGAATCAACAAACAAATCATCAATCTCAACAACAAAAACTAGGAATGGAAGCAAGTGGAGAAAGCATAAGTAAGAAGGGAGTAAAAGAAACATACCTATGGTAGGAATTGAAGAGATGAAATGTAGAATTTGAGTTCCAAGAATTTCTTTTTCCTCTCTTTGTGTGTTCTTGAGAGAGAGTGTGTGCAAGAATGCGGTAAATTGTGTGTGTTTGTGTGTGGATTCCACTATATATATGTGGGATAATAAATGTGAGTCAAAGGAATCAAAATGGTCAACATACCTAGGTCAACCCCTACGCTCGATCATGGTAAGGTCGGCGGTCGGAGAGCTTCTTCCCAACGCTCGATCATCCATGGTCAAGCGGCTGGAGTTGGGTGTCCAGGGATTTTTCGCCCGGTCATATGTTCAAGTGCGCTCGGACATATGCTCTGGCTAGCACGATCATAACCAATTTTTCACACCCTCGAATCATGACTTTTCTACACCAATACATGCCGTTCTAATCCACAACAAACATCATAAATCATTGCAAATATCAAATATGAAGAACGATCACACCCCTCCCCCCCCAAACTTTTCCAGATTGTAAATCCTAAAAGTTTGGAAAAGAGTGATGAATATTGAATTTGCAAAGCACTTCAACACCAATCCAAGCAATATCTAGCACAACACTATCCAAAACATGTCCTACCAAACTCAATATAAACTTCCCAACTTACAATCAACGAAACTCAATAAAAAATCACTAATAAGGAGTAGATACGTTTTATCTCAAGATAATGATCATGATGATAATGCCCCCCTTACTTCCTATTCCTATCAAACCAAAACAAACAAGCAAGAAACAAAACTATCAAACTAACAAAGGAAATAACAAAACAAGCAACAATTTTTTAAGGATGTGTTGCCTCCCATCTAGCGCTTGGATTTAACGACCCCTAGCCGGACAACACTAATGTTATCAAAATAGCCAAGGATATTTGTCATCCTTGCCATGAAACTCTAAGTTTATAGCTTCATACTCAAGGAAACATGTAGGATTTCTAGACCAAACACCCACTTTCCTTTTCAATTTGAACTTATAAGCACATGCATTTTTCTTCTCATTTTTTCTCATCCATATCCACCCCCTTTTCGTACTATCAAAGGTGCCCAAGAGAATTCTCAATTCAATCTTATAATCAATTATATCAAGAGGTATAATGAACTCACAATAAACAACATAATCAATTAAAGCACACGTAGAAGAGTCTAAGGGTTTAGAAATGCTCATTTCATATTTACGCTCATATTCCACTTCATCTTGTTGTTTCTCTTCAACGATGCTCATGTCCATAAGTGGACCTTCATCTACCTCTTCTTGTTCTTTCTCCTTTCCTCCTCTTGAATCATCTATTTCCTTCTCCTCCACTTCTTGTTCCTTCACCTCCTTCTTTTCTTGTTCTTGATTCCTATCAATGCATACAAGAGAAGTGTCATACACAATATAATCATAATGAGGATTAATATCATGATCAATGTAATTACAAAAAGGATTAGTAAAACTCTTAAGATCGGAAGTTTCTTGAACACAATGATCTTTGATCTCCTCAAACTCATCATCACCATAGAGAGACTTCATAACAAAATCAAAGGAATCATAAAAGTCCTTGTCTTCATCATGATCATCATAATCATCCTCTTCACTCTCATTATTTTCATCTTTATCCTCTTCACTCTCATTCTCTTCTCTTTCCTCTACTAGTCCAACCTTCTCTTCTTCTTGATCCCTAACAAATTCAACTTGAGAAATATTATAAGCAATATCATCAATAATAAGAGTAATATCATAATCAATGCATTCTTGAGAAGGACTAGTAGAAATCTTAATATTGGAAGATTTTAAAAAAAAAAGAGCTTCAATCTCGTTATGATCATCATCATCTTCATCTTCCACATTCCCTTCTTCCCCCATACTTTCCACTATCCTTTCTTGCTCATCACCTAATGGAATATCAAATTCCATACCAAATCCATCATCTAAATTCTCATTCATGTTCCTCCTTCAACTTTTCTTCACAAACCTCGTACACTTGCTGGCTCAATTACCTCAATTGGAACTCTAAGTTCTTAATTTGATGACCGTAGAAATTACAAACTTCATCAAATTTTTGATTTATCTCTTCAAAGTTCCTAGCATCTTCTCTTCTAATCTCTTCTAATTGCTTGATAATGTGAGCTAAAGTCTCTTCATATAGCTAGGAGGAGTTTCTTCTTGATGGAAAGGCATAGGAGGGGGTGGAGTGTAGGAATATGGATCTTTATTAGAGTAGGAATCTTAATATGAATATGAATTAGGAGGATAAGGATCTTCTTGTAGAGGTGGTGGTTGACATGGGTAAGGTTGATATGTATATGATTTAGGAGGATATATGTATTGTGGAGAATACGAGTAATGGTTGTATCTGTCCATCTTCAATTGATTTCATTCCTATAAGAATAAGAATGTATCAACACTTACCAAAAATAATTAAGGACAAATAAAGGAAAACAAAGAAAAGAAAATGTAAACATCAATCACCAACTTAACAAAGTAATCATTTCCCCGGTAATGGCGCCAAAAACTTGTTGGCCAAAATCGTGTATGCTTTTCACGCAAGTGTACGTGGACATTTTTGTTGAGGCAAGTTGACCAAAGTGTTGGGACAATCTTAGTGTTTTGATTAGATCCCAAAACCTCTTGATGAATTTGCCTAAGTATAGTTTGTAAGGATGATAGTTTCAGGATAGTCAGGTTAGAATAGATTTTTCTATTTACAGTTATTCAGTTTAGGGGGAACGTGCTGAAGATTGAAGACTGGTGGTGACGTCCCAAATTTCTAAAGTCTGAAGCATCTCCAAACCGGAAGGCCTTGATCGTCCTGAAGATGATAAACCTGAAGCTGACCTTAGAAACCTCAAAAGACTCCTGAAGCTACGCTAAAGCCATCCTGAAGACATCCACTGTTGAGGTTCATAGTGAGTACACTAAGCATGCTCAGGGTACGACTTTATCAGTGAAGGGCAAGTGTAACCTTGATCAGGCTGAACATCTTACTAATGTTCATAAGTCCTGACTTGGGCTTAGTATCAGTTTATCTGGTACTAGTAAGTCCTGACAAGGTAAGGTTACACGTGCAATGGAGACTGAGAGATAAAGAGAATATCAGCATCTCCGCAGTAAAGACAAACATTTATTATGAGTAAAGAACGAGGAACTCAGAGTTATAAATGTACGAGGATCAGTAAAGTCAAAGTCGACAAACTAGCCATTGGACAAACAACCAGTGAGGTTGCGACACGTATGTACGGAGACTGTGTCACATTTAATGTTTCTCAGAGCTACAGGCGGCGGATCAAAGTATTACCATACTTAGTATGGGTTTTGTCAGACAAGGACAACCAAAGCCTGCACCTACCTAAATAGGAAGGTTTGAAACGGATCTATTTTAAACCTCCCTATAAATACAGATGACCTTGCTCCCATTCAAGGTTATGGGAAATTTCCAAGTGAAAGCATTCTCAAGATTCCAAGCACTCAAAGCAAATTTGAAGCAACACTCTGAAGTTCTAAATTTCCCTAGTGTTGTAATAGGAATCATATCTGTATTTTGCTTAGAGTGTTGATCCCATCCTTAGAACTGTTTTGTTTAGAGGGATCAACACACAATAGTTGGAAATGTGAATACCAAACCCCTTAGTTTGTGAGTTGGTTGGTAGGAAGGACTGGGACTTGTAAAACACCCAGGGGTCGATTCCTTAGAGAGGAAGAAGGCTACTCGTGTCCCTTGGCACGTAAAAATCAAGTACCTATCCTCAGTAGTAGAGGGTAGCTTCCTGTTCAATCAGGTCATGGACGTAGGAGTTAGTTATCTCTGAACCACGCTAAAAACGTCCCCTTGTGCTGATTTACTTACCTGCTCAGGATCATACTGTCATCATATTAAACTGATCATACTTGCATTATTTTCAAACAATCAGGACTGATCCTTCATCCTGATCATTAAAACTATGCACCAGCCTTAACCACGTTTTCCTAAGCAAGACTGATAAAGTTTTCAGGAACTAAAATGAGTAGAAACTTAAGGGCTCACATTCCGCACTAACTCTAGCTTACTGAGATAGCTATCCATCTGACTTGCTTCCGAGCTGTCAGTAGGTGAGTTATCTCTACTGAGCTTCTAGGAGCACACTCTGACTTAACCTATTTGGTTCATTGCTGATTTGCCCATGCTGACCCTGAGGACCATCAGTTTAACTGAACACTTCAGGATCTTCCTGACTAAGTTTGAAAGAGCATTTTCCTGAGATTTCCAGAAAATCTGACATCAGTGTATTCCCCCCATACACTGATTTACTCATTTCGGGACCAACAAGTGGTATCAGAGCAGTGGTTCTAAAGAACAATGATTTTTTTTATCATCAGGGAGCAGGAGGGAGTCAGCTGAAAAGAGGTACACTGATAAACTGGGTGTTAGTGATGCAGATCAGTGCTATCACTGCAAGAAGACTGGGCATTATCAGTATTTTTGTCCGGAGCTCAGTGCTCGAGAGAGAGAAGATTAGAGAGCCAAAAGAGATCTCAGCGCATCAGATCAGAGAGTAATGATTGCTGAGGATTCCTCAGATTTAGATGGCCCAGGATGCCAATCCCCTGAACTCTTCTCCGATGAGGAGTATGATGACCTCTGCTTGATGGCAGATGATGAGGTATGTTCTTCTGCCTCTTCTCCTGATCACGCACCTGAGCTTAGCTCAAATTTAGCAAGAGATCTCGACCTTGAGCTAGCTTTAGAGCAATTGATGACTGATTTCTCGAGGCTGCAAGAGACTCATACTCTCACAGTGGATGTGAATGCACAACTGAGCGGTGAGAATTATCATCTCACTGGGTCTCTTAGAATGAGGGATACTGAGGAAGCACTAAGGTTAGTAAAACTCCAGGAAGAGTTGCTTCATGCCCGGAATAGGCATGATGAAACTCAAATGGTGTTTTAAAGACTCAATGTTGTCATTTCCTCTCTGATTGAGACTCGTGATACTGATCGGTTCCTTGCTCAGGAACAGTGGAAGATTGAGCGGACAGCTCTTAGGGGGATGTTCGAGGATGAGTGGCAAGCTCGCCTTAGTGCTGAGCAAACTGCTCGGTGCCTTGAACAAACCTCAAGAGAGGCTGCTGATCGACAACTGGTGGTTCAGTACACCACTGAAATTGAGGCCCTGAAAAAGCACAATGTGCACCTTGAGGAAAAGCTGGAGAAGTTACTGTTGGTCCCGAAATGAGTATAATTAGTGTATGGGGGAATACACTGATGTAAGATTTTTCCGAAAGACTTCAGAAAAATGCTCTTACACAATCAGTCAGGAAGATCCTGATGATACTCAGCAAAACTGATAGTCCGCAGGGGCAGCAGGGACAAGTCGGTAATGGAGTCAGATATGCTTAGTGTGAGTGATGTGCTCATAAGCTCAGTAGAGATAACAAACCTACTGACTGCTCGGAAGCAAGTCAGTTGGACTACTATCTCAGTAAGCTAGAGTACGTGAGGAATGTGAGCCCTTAGTTTCTACTCTTTTTAGTTTCTGAAAACTTTCTCTGAGTTTGCTTAGTAAATTGGTGGTTAAGGCTGGTGCACAGTATTAGGACTTAGGATGATTGATTAAACCTGAAGATTAAAACAATGCAGTATGCTTAGTTTAATATGAATGACAATTATGATCCTGAGCAAGAATGTAAATCAACACACAAGGGTCTTTTTAACGTGGTTCGGAGAAAACCAACTCCTACGTCCCCGACCTGATTTGAGAAGAAGCTATCCTCAAAACTCTGAGGATAGGTACTTGGTTTTTACGTGCCAAGGGACACGAATAGCCAACTTTCTCTCTTAGGAACTGACCCCTGGGTAGTTTTACAAGTCCCTTTCCTTCTAACCAACCAATCTCACACCGTGAGTTGTTTGGTATTCTTGGTTTCCAACTAAGGATAGCCCTAGCAATACGAAGCAATGCTAAAGATTAGAGCTATCAAAACTAAGTAAATACAGAGTGAATCCTACTACAACACTAGGGAAATTTAATTGCAGAATGTTGTTCAAAGTATACTTTGAGTGCTTAGATTCTTGAGAGTTTTCACTTGAAATTTTCCCGTTAGCCTTGAATGGGTGCAAGGCTCTCCATATTTATAGGCACGATTCAAAATAGATCCGTTGGAGGAGATCTACCCAAATCTTTCCTATTATAGGGTGGTTGCAGGCTAGATGTACTATTGACCTTTTTCCCATGCTTAATCTGGAAATATTTGTCCCGCCGCCTGCAACTCTGAGACGCATTAAATGCCGCATTAGCTGCTGCACAGACTCCGTACATGCGTGTTAAAAGATCATTGGCTCTCCGTACAAATGGCTAGTTGACCACCTGACACTTGTCCTTCCTCGTACATTCAATACTCTGAGTTTCCTGTTAATAACTCAGCCTGAATGTTTATCTTTATCGGAGTCCTACTGACATTCTCTTTGTCTCTTTGTCCCATAGCATAAATAACCTTTTTGCTTTGGTCTTACATGAGTTAGGTGAATTGACACAATGCCCAAGTCAGGTCTTATGAGCATTCAGCTCAGCCTGATAAGTTATTCAGCCCGACAAGCTATTACCTTTTTACTTTGGACATACATGGGTCAGAGAAACTGACTCAAGGCCTAAGTCAGGTCTTATGAGCATTCAGCTCAGCCTGATAAGTCACAATACTTGCCCTTCACTGACTCAGTTCTGTCCTGAGCATGCTTAGTGTACTCAGTAGAAACATCAGT
>JAPKLY010004934.1:0-10486 GCA_026898435.1 Prunella vulgaris
AAGACACATAAGACCTGACTCGGGCAGTAGTTCAGATCACCTGAACCATGTAAGTCCAAGGCAAAAAGGTTATTTATGCTATGGGACAAGAGACAAAGAGAATGTCAGTAAGACTCCAATGAAGACAAACATTCAGACAGAGTTATTAACAAGAGACTCAGAGTATTGAATGTACAAGGAAGGACAAATGTCTGAAAGTCAACTAGCCGTTAGAACAGAGAGCCAATGATCTTTCGACACGTATGTACGGAGTCTGCGCAGCATTTAATGCGGCATTTAATGCATCTCAAAGTTGCAGGCGATGGGACAGACTTGCCAGAATAAGTATGGCGGTTAGGTCAAACAGTATTTCTAGCCTGCAACCACCCCAGAATAGGAAAGATTTGATTTGATCTCCTCCAACGGATCTATTTTGAATCTTGCCTACATATATGGAGAGCCTTGCACTCATTCAAGGCTAACAGGAAATTTCCAAGAGAAAACTCTCAAGAATCCAAGCTCTCAAAGCATACTATAAGCAACACTCTGCAATTAAATTTCCCTAGTGTTGTAGTAGGATTCACTCTGTATTTGCTTAGATCGATATCTCTAATATTTAGCATTGTTTTGTATTGCTAGAGCTATCTCAGTTGGAAACCAGAATACCAAACCACTCGGGGTGTGAGATTGGTTGGTTAGAAGGACTGGGACTTGTAAAACGCCCAGGGGTCAGTTCCTAAGAGAGGAAGTTGGCTTCTCGTGTCCCTTGGCACGTAAAACAAAGCACCTATCCTCAGGGTTTTGAGGATAGCTTCCTGTTAAATCAGGCCGTGGACGTAGGAGTTGGTTATCTCCGAACCACGTTAAAAAGACCCTTGTGTGCTGATTTACTGTTTTGTTCAGGATCTTAACTGTCATCATAATAAACTGAACATTCTGCATTGTTTTATCCTCAGGACTGAATCAATCATCCTGAATCTTAATACGGTGCACTCAGCCCTAACCACCAGTTTACTAAGCAATTCAGAGAAAATGCTTTCAGAAACTAAAACGAGTAGATTCTAAGGGCTCACTTTTCGCACGTACTCTAGCTCACTGAGATAGTAGTCCAACTGACTCGCTTCCAAGCAGTCAGTAGGTTTGTTATCTCTACTGAGCTTCCAAGCACATTACTCACACTCAGCTTATCTGACTCGTTACTGAACTGTCCCTGCTGTCCCTGTGGACCTTCAGCATACTGAGTAATTCAGGAAATCCTGACTGAGAGTTTAAGAGCATTTTTCTGAGTCTTTCAAAAAATTCTGATATCAGTGTATTCCCCCCCATACACTGATTGTACTCGTTTCGGGACCAACATTTTCCCACCCAGAAAAACCCCAACTCCAATTTCACCTAACATAATAAACCACATATAAAAATCCTTGACGAAACTTTACAAGCCTTTATGCAAGGACAAACAACCATCAACAACCAAATGTTACAAGCCATCGATGATATTAAAAGTACATTATCTACTTTAACTAATTCCTTAAGAACAGTTGAGAAAGGAAAGTTTCCTGCTCAACCTCAACAAAATTCTGCTGGGCAATGTCAACGTTCCTCTAATGCACCAGAAATTGTTAATTTTGTCACCACTTTACGAAGTGGAAAACTAATTGACAAAACAATCAACCTTAAGAAACATGAAGTTGAGTCAACCCAGACCCCAAATAGTGAAGATAAAAATAAAGGAGAAGATGAAAATAAGAATTTAAACCCTATTAAGAAATCATCCACTGCTCCTTTTCCTCAAAGATTACACCCAATTATAAAATTGGACCAAAACTCTGAAATATTTGAGGTTTTGAAACAAGTAAAAGTTAACATTCCACTACTAGATGCAATAAAGCAAGTTCCATCTTATGCCAAATTTTTGAAAGATTTGTGTACTGTGAAGAGAAAACTACATGTTCAAAATAAGGCATTTTTAACAGAGAGTGTAAGTTCAATTTTTCAACAAGAAACCCCTCCTAAATACAAAGATCCTGGTTGTCCAACAATATCTTGTATTATTGGGAATACAAAAGTAGAACATGCACTTCTTGATCTTGGTGCGAGTGTTAACCTTTTACCATTTTCTGTGTATAAACAACTGGATTTGGGAGAATTAAGAAAAACTACTGTCACACTTCAATTGGCAGATCGTTCTATAAAAATTCCAAGAGGTATAGTAGAGGATGTGTTAGTGCAAATTGATAAATTCTATTTTCCGGTAGATTTTATTGTTTTAGACACATGCCCAGTCTCAAATCCATCATCTCAACATCCAATCATTTTAGGAAGACCATTTCTTGCAACTTCTAATGCTTTAATAAACTGTAGAAATGGTGTTTTAAATCTTTCTTTTGGAAATATGACTTTGGAGTTAAATATTTTTAACATTTCTAAGCAACCACAAAGTAATGATGAGGCCAATGAAATTGATGTAATTGAGACATGTACTCTTGAACAATTGATAACCTCATTTTCTGATCCATTAGAAAATTTGATAAATGATTGTGTCAATGATAACAGTTCGGAGTTTGATTCCATTCCTATGATTTTACAAGTTTCAAAGCTTAATGAATGGAAACCCAAATTTGAACAATTATCAAAGTCTGAAAAGGCTCCAACCCCGTCAAGCGAGCAACCACCAATTTTAGAGTTGAAGCCTTTACCATCAAATTTGAAATATGCTTTTTTGGGTGTTAATGATACTTATCCGGTAATAATATCCTCTAAGTTAAGTTATGATCAAGAGCATAAATTATTAGAGGTATTAAAGATTCACAAGCATGCGATAGGGTGGTCTATATCAGATATAAAAGGAATTAGCCCATTAATTTGCAGTCATAATATTTATTTAGAGGAAAATGCTAAACCCTCTAAGCAGATGCAACGAAGACTTAACCCTAATATGAAAGAAGTGGTGAGAAATGAAGTGATTAAGCTATTAGACAATGATATTATCTATCCTATCTCTGATAGTAAATGGGTAAGTCCTACTCAAGTTGTGCCTAAGAAATCTGGAGTAACTGTAGTAAAAAATGATAAAAATTAATTGATTCCAACAAGGACTATTACTGGTTGGCGTGTATGCATTGACTACAGAAAATTAAATGCTATGACAAGAAAAGATCATTTTCCTTTACCTTTTATGGACCAAATTTTGGAAAGAATTGCTGGGCATGAATTTTATTGCTTCTTAGATGGATATTCAGGGTATAATCAAATTGCAATTGCACTAGAAGATCAGGAAAAAACAACATTTACATGTCCTTTTGGAACGTTTGCATATCGTAGAATGCCATTTGGATTATGTAATGCCCCAGCAACATTCCAAAGATGTGTGGTAAGTATTTTCAATGACATGGTTGAACGTTTTCTTGAAGTTTTCATGGACGATTTCTCTGTCTTTGGAAATTCTTTTGATGATTGCTTAATAAACTTGGCTAAAGTCTTAGCTAGATGTGAGGAGAAAAATCTTGTTCTTAACTGGGAAAAATATCATTTCATGGTAACTGAAGGAATTGTGTTAGGCCACATTGTTTCATCAAAAGGATTAGAAGTTGACAGGTCCAAAATTGATCTTGTTGGTCCCGAAACGAGTTAAATCAGTGTATGGGGGGGGGAATACACTGATGTCAGATTTTTCTAAAAGACTCAGAAAAATGCTCTAACGCACTCAGTCAGAATTCTCTGAAGTACTCAGTATGCTGAATGTCCGCAGGGGCAGCAGGGACGGTTCAGTACCGAGTCAGATAAGCTGAGTGTGAGTAAAGTGCTCGGAGGCTCAGTAGAGATAACAAACCTACTGACTGCTCGAAAGCGAGTCAGTTGGACTACTATCTCAGTGAGTCAGAGTACGTGCGGAAGGTGAGCCCTTAGATTCTACTCGTTTTAGTTTCTGAAAGCGCTTTCTCTGAGTTGCTTAGTAAATTGGTGGTTAAGGCAGAGTGCACAGTATTCAGATTCAGGATGATTGATTCTGTCCTGAAGTTAAAAACAATGCAGTATGTTTAGTTTAATATGATGACAATTATGATCCTGAACAAAACAGTAAATCAGCACACAGGGGACTTTTTAACGTGGTTCGGAGATAACCAACTCCTACGTCCACGACCTGATTTAACAGGAAGCTATCCTCAAAACCCTGAGGATAGGTACTTGGGTTTTACATGCTAAGGGACACGAGTAGCCAACTTCCTCTCTTAGGAACTGACCCCTGGGCGTTTTACAAGTCCCAGTCCTTCTAACCAACCTATCTCACACCTTGAGAGGTTTGGTATTCTGGTTTCCAACTAAGATAGCTCTAGCAATACAAATCAGTGCTAAATATTAGAGCTATCGATCTAAGCAAATACAGAGTGAATCCTACTACAACACTAGGGAAATTTAATTGCAGAGTGTTGTTTAAGATATGCTTTGTGTTCTTGGATTCTTGAGAGTTCTCTTGGAAATTTCCCGTTAACCTTGAATGGGTGCAAGGTTCTCCTTATTTATAGGCAAGATTCAAAATAGATCCGTTGGAGGAGATCAAATCAAATCTTTCCTATTTTAGGTAGATTGCAGGCTAGAAATACTGTTCGACCTACCCGCCATGCTTATTCTGGCAAGTTGTCACATCACCTGCAACCTTTTTGAGACGCATTAAATGCCGCATTAAATGCTGCGCAGACTCCATGCATACGTGTCGAAAGATCATTGGCTCTCCGCTATAACGGCTAGTTGACCTTCAGACATTTATCCTTCCTCGTACATTCAATGCTCTGAGTCTCTTGCAATAACTCAGTACGAACATGTGCCTTAATGGAGTCTTACTGACATTCTTTTTGTCTCTTGTCCTATAGCATAAATAACCTTTCTGCTTTGGACTGACATGATTCAGGTAATCTGAACCACAGCCTAAGTCAGGTCCTATGTGCATTCAGCACAACCTGATAGGTTATTCAGCTCAGTATGTGTTACCTTTTTGCTTCGGACTTACAGGATTCAGGTAAACTGAACCAAGGCCTAAGTCAGGTCCTATGTGCATTCAGCACAGCCTGATAGGTAATACTTACTCTTCACTGACTGGGTTCTGTCCTGAACATGCTTAGTGTATTCAGTAGAAACATCAGACAATGGTACTTCAGGATTGACTTCAGGATGGATCAGCAGGCTTCGATCTTCAGCTTCAGACCAGACAATCTTCAGCGAGACTGACTGACTTCTTCAGAATGGTTTACGATTCAGACTTCAGTAAATTGGGTCGACTCCAATATTCTTCAGTCTTCAGCACGATCCTTCTGTACTGAATCTCTAACCTAACTATCCTGAACTATTTTATCCTGAACACTATACTTAGGCAAATTCATCAGGGGTTTTGGGATCTAATCAAAATACTCAGATTGTCCCAACTATTTCCCCCTTTTTGATGATGCCAAAACCCTTAAGCAAATTCCTATTCATCTATACAATCAACTGACTTAGTCAGTGAGAATAACTCAGTACCACCTGACGAACTAGGTACTTAGTCTATAAGATGAAAATAAGGAATGGGTTAGTACAGTTCTTGATAAGAATTCAGAAAAGTAAATTCAGGAGTCAACAAGAAGTTGTACTCAGGAAACATAAATAACTTCATTGATTGATGAGAAAAAAAAAATACAAGTATCCTGAAGCTATTACAAAGTTCCTGAACAACTAACTCCTGAACTAATCTTCATCCTTATTCCAAGCAGTCAGTGGAATCTCGTACATCTCCAGTACTCGATTCAGGACCTGCTTCATCCTGTTCCTATCAGCAATGGCCCCGGCAGCTCGTCCTACTCTGACGACTTCTTCAGAAATTGCTTTCCGGTCCAGTTGCTTAGAATTCCTAAAGAGTGGAGGAGGATACTTAATGAATTCCGGAGGAGCGATCTCAACACCTTCAGTGTCAGCATGTCTGATGATTTCAGCCCATAGATCAGGATGCTCCTGTGCCATCCAGTGATGGAGTATGACGTCTTTTTCTTCAGTCTGATCGTCCCATAACCCCACCACATAGAATAGGTATGCCCACCTATTCCGGATTGAAATCCAAACCTCCAGCATTTCAATCGGAATGAAGTCTTCAACAAACTTCGATGGAGGATGACTTTGATCTGAACTGACCACAATCTTCCTCTGAGTCTTAGTCCGAGATCCAGATGATACCGATTTCTTCTTCTGGACCTGGGAAGTCAGATACTCATTAGATTCTTTTAGGCGCTGGATCTGACTGAGCATCGAAATTTCTTTCATTTTTGCTATCTTTTCAGCATCAGTCATCACCAATTTCTTCTGAGTGGTCAGCCCAGATGGCATTATTTGTTCCTCCATCTCCTTATATAAAGGCTCGAGAGCCGAATCTTCAGAAGATCTCAACTTCTTCGGATCTGAGCCTTCAGCAGTTTCGATGGCGGCTACGGATCTAGTCCTCTTTCTATCCGCAGCCTTCAGTTCCAGGGGAAAGTTCTTCTTCTTAGCTTTGCCAGTAGTGGCAATTTGCTTCTTCCCTTCTTCCCCCTTTTTGGCATCATCGTCATTAATACATCTGACAACTTCATCCACTGACTCCGCCAAAAGATTGAACTGACTATCCATCTCAGTCTGCTTTACCTGCAATTGCCCAATCTGCCCCACCATCCCTCTCAGGCCGATACTGAGCTGATCAACGGCTGAATTGTGTTCAGCCTTCAGTCGACCTTCGAAGTTCTGCATCCTTGAGTCTAGGGCAGATGCAATTTTCTCCTTCTCCTGTGCAGACAACTCCCTCAGCAGGTCCTCCTTCAGATCAGTTCTTAACTTGACCAATTTCTCTTCAACCAGTTGATCAACCTTTTCAGACAGTTGTTGATCCAGAAAGTTGGCAAGTTTAGTCTCCTGCTGAGTCTGCACATCTGATACCATCTGATTGCAGTTCTGAATGACATCCTTGGCTTGCTCTGAAATGGCAGTTAGTTCTACATTGATTTCAGTCCGAGCTTCGCCAAAGAAATCAATTGCCGCATGCACATCAGTGGCCATATCATTCAGGTCTCTATCTATCCTTTTCATCTTTTTATACAGAGTTCTGGAATCTTTATCAACCCTGATTGCCTTTCGCTCAACGAGAATTACCCTTCTGTGCATATTCGAAAGAGCTCGTGAGGAATTTTCAGTGAACATAGCCGCTGGGGTGATCCAGTTTCCTCGAACTCGGATAAGACCTGTTCGACCCTCTCCTGAAGCCTCCGCTGCCCCGGGTCCAAGGGTGCATCATCGGCCGGTGCACTGACTCCCTCAGTGCCACCTTACTGATCGTCATCAGCAATCACAATCACCTCCGTCTCTGCTTCCTTCTCCTTTCCCTTCACTTCAGCCAACTGAGTCTCGGGCTCAGGATATATTTTGCGAACTGTTCTCATAAAATCCACCATTTTGATCAGTTGATGTAAAGAGTTAACACCAAAATGATCAAAGAGGGCGGCTTCTAAATCTGCAATGCAGTCCCATCCTCTGGACTCTCCTAGCTGGCTGAGCTCAGACCAAGTAGCATTTCTGATCATGGCAAAAGTGCGGAGTTGCACAACTGCCTCCTTCTGAGCTTCAGTAAGATCAGGGAATCTCCTTTCCACCATCTCAGCAGCCTCTCCCCTTGCAACTATTTCGAAATCTGATAGACTGTTTACATCGGGCGCAGGGAAAGGCCATGGTGCTTCAGCCTGAACTGGTTCAGCAGCCTCTTGCTCAACTCCTCCTTCCTGAGCAGGCTCTTCCTGACCCAAAGTCTGATAGGATTCAGCAATAGTAAGTATCAGCTCGTTGGGTTCAGGGGATGCAAATGGGGCAAGTTCAGGAACAGCCTGCGCCTGAGCTGGTTCCTTCTCAATAGATTCAGCAGACTCCTGCGCCTGAGCTGGTTCCTTCTCAACAGCTTCCGCAGAATCCTGCGCCTGAGCTGATTCCTTCTCAACAGATTCAGCAGATTTCATCTCCTGAACCTTCTTCTTTCGCCCAGCTGACCCAGAGTAGAGAAATGTCAGCTTTTGTTGCTTGGGTCTGAGGGTCTCGGATTTATCCTCCGCTGGCTTTGCTGTATCAGACTCTGAAGATTTGCCTGCCTGAGCCTGGACTTTCCCAGTCTTGCTCTCCTGGGCCTTCTTCTTCTGAGTCCGAGGCCTTCTCCTTATGCCAGCATCATTGGAATATGCTCTGAAGAGATGGATTTTCGCTGGGATCTCGAGTGATTGAGCCTGATCCACATCACCGAGATCCAGAGACTCCAAGAGCATGGAGATCTTGGTGCCAAAATGCATCTTGGCCTCAAAAGTCACCTGCCCCTCTGACGAGTACTTAATCTTGCTGGTCTCAGCCACCAGCATTTGGAGGAAGTGACCCTCCCAGTCAAAATTATGCAGAGGGGCATCGGAAATAGCCATCATTGTGAACAGCTTCGGCCTGGAGATCTGCTCCAATCCTCCAGCAATGCCCATCACTCCCTGACTCGTCAGGTCGAAGAAGTGACGGCTTTCAGTCCTCAAGACTGATTTATTCAGGCCGGACTTCAGCACGACATCTCCATCACACAGGGACTGGAGAAAATCCTTCTCATTCCCAAACCCATACTCCACTGGGCTTCGTCCTTTGTTGGGAAGATTAAAAACCTCCTTAATCTTCTCCCGAACATTGAAGGTGACCCACCTCCTGACCATCTGCTCCTCACCATCCTTTCCCTTTTCACAGGCGGTCAAGGGAATGCAAGTTTCCCACTCCTGGGAGACTTTGTCCTTCGCCATCTTCAGGTAGAAGGCAGCAACGAGTCTGGGGTGGAGCCTCTGTGGCTTTGCAGTGACGAACTGCAGAAGACCTGCATTATCAAATATGTCTCGCACAGGCATAATATCGGGGTGGTTAGAAGAAAAATCCCCATAGGGCTCGTAGTGTATTTCATTTCTTAGATGGAAAAGGTTTCCAAAAAAGGTGTCTGCAGAAGGTGTAGCCATGGAAGATTTTGAGAGATTTGAAGGAAATCGGTTTTTAGAGAAGATAAGTTAAGAAAATATCGGGTGCATAAAAGTTTTATCAACACGATCTTCTCTTATTTATAGAAAGAAATTCGGTTTTAATCGGATGGTTTAGAAAAATAGTGACCTATGGAATTCAATGGACACGATTTGAGCAGTAAAAATTATTTTGCCTTTTCGGTTCTTCAAAGATAATTGGACAAAATTTCATTGATAACTGTTCCCGCCCACAGTGCATTAAATGCACATTAGAGCATGTCCGTATTTATTTCAAACAATTTGAATTAAATAAAAACTGAATATTAAAACGAACGGCTGGGATCATTTGGCAAATTAAATTGATTTGACAAAGCAGCACAGTGAAAAGGATAATGCACGCAATATTAGATGACTAGACAAAAATCAGGAAACATACCAGTCAGTCAGATATGCATTCTGACTGATACCACTTATTGGCCTATCAGGGTGACAAGCCCTGAATTCTGTGTCCTGAACCTTAGTCAGTCTAAACTGATCATCCATTTTGTACTGAATGTTCCTCCTACAACCATTCACAATCTCTCTGAGTTCCCTTCATCCTGAGTCCATATGAGTCATTCCCCCTGACCTTGTGCATTTTTATCAGAGATTCAAACTGAATCACCTAAGCCTGGGTCAAGGAGTCCTAACTCTACTGATAACTCAATAAACCTGGTTTCAGGCAGAGCCTTAGTCAGGATGTCAGCTCTCTGTTTTTCAGTAGGGACTCTCTCCATCCTGATGTCCTTCTTCTCAACATGATCTCTGATAAAGTGATGCCTGATGTCTACATGCTTACACCTAGTATGTAAGACTGGGTTTTGGGATATGGCAATGGCACTATTATTGTCACAATAAATTGGGACTTCAGTGGCCTCAACTTGGTAGTCTCTCAGTTGTTGTTTCAGCCAAAGAATCTGAGAGCAACAACTGCCTGCCGCCATATACTCAGCCTCAGTAGTAGACGTTGCAACACTGGTTTGCTTCTTAGAAAACCAAGAGATCAGTTTACTCCCTAGAAACTGACATGTGCCTGTAGTTGATTTCCTATCAAGTCTACAACCTCCATAATCAGCGTCTGAATAGCCAGTCAGTTCTAGGTTGTCATCAGAGGGATACCAAAGTCCTAAGTTGACTGTACCTCTTAGGTATTTCAGAATCTTTTTGGCACTCTCTAGATGACTCTTCTTTGGATCAGACTGATACCTTGCACAAACTCCAACTGCATAAGTGATGTCAGGACGACTAGCAGTCAGATATAATAAAGATCCTATCAGTGCCCTATATTCAGTCTGATTTACTGAGGCTCCTTCTTTGTCAGGATCCAGCTTCTCATTTGTGTTCATGGGAATGCGTGAGACTCTGCTGGACTGAACTCCAAATTTCTGAATCAAGTCCCTCGCATACTTGGACTGATTGATGAAAATTCCGGAGTCAGTTTGCCTGACTTGGAGACCCAG
>JAPKLY010004935.1:0-13468 GCA_026898435.1 Prunella vulgaris
AAGCTCCAATATAGCAATCGGAACCTCGATGAGCAATTAACTGCAGCCACTGAAGGCATTGATCGTCTCAAGGCTGAGAGTGCTGATAAGGACCAAAAATATCATGATATTCTGGATCAGGTCTTGGGGCTGGAGCGAGAGAAGGCTACGCTTCAGAATACAATGGAGTGCATGTATCATGAGGAGGAATTTTTGGAGCAGTCGGGTGAGGCAGCTAACTTTGGACATGTTTGTGCATATTCCGAGAGTATCCGAGCGATTCACGCTGTTGAGAAAGAAGGGTCGGAGATATCGGAAATGATGATGAAAAAATTGTCCGACTTTCTCCGTGCCAATCCACATGCCAAGTCGCAACCTCTTCCGCTGGCTGACTTAGTGGAATTGGGACTTGACTTGGGATTTTTGGGAGATGGATACACCATTGAATGGCCTCAACTGCGATCACAACCCGCTCCCGACGCTCCCATAGCTGCTGCCATTGCCGGGACTTCTGCTACCGTTCAGGAGTTCATCAACGTTGCTGAAGTCTCTCCTGAGGAAGGTCGCCAGGAGAGAGAGAATGAGATTGCCATGTCTTACATCCAGACTCCTCCTGGTGACAATACGATTGTTCCCGAGGTTTCGCCATCCGCTGCTGCTGACGCTTCTGCCCCCGCTATCGATTAGGATTATCATTCGCCTGATGTCCTGTCTGTTTTGGACATCAATTTTGCTTTTTGTGCTTCTGCTTTTTGCTACATCTTTATTTCCTGTTTCTGATTTTAGGAATGTTGCTTGAACTTCTTCTCTTTTGTTGTACTTCATTTTATTTCAATGAACGATGCTTTTGAACGTACTTGTTTGTTTTGGTGAACTCTTATGAAATGCTATTTCTGTCTACTGTTTCATATAGTCTTTCGCGTCTGTTGGGTCTTTAATTCGCTTCGTTTCGCCTCCCTTTAGGCATGAGTCTTTCTCTGGGCACGAGACAAATAAGACACTCGCTCGGAATGGGCCATCTGGAAGCATTCACTTCGTCCTCAGGAGCGTATCCGCATCCCCCAGGTGGACATGAGACGCAGTCCCGGTATTACCGAGGCATCCACTCTGTTGCTCCCCAGATCGTACATGACGTCCTCTGGAGGAGCATCTCTGATGCGCACTCTGGTCCCTCTGCGGGTGGTCTTTCGGGGTTCTAACGCTCGATTCTTATTCGGGAGTGATTAGGCGTTTTCACGTTATTACCCAAAGAAGAGCGTTGGCATGCTTGCGCTCTCTCTAGTGCTGGACATATAGGCATCGTACAATACCCTCTTGTCTCTGCACAAAGAGCGTGCTCGACCAGCAGAGCCGGGGCCCTACCTGGAGCGCACTGTGACCCTCTTTAGCCACTTCTGAGTTAGACTGCGAACTTCTTAATAAAAGCCCGTATATAGCATTCATAATTTGTTCTGAAACAAAAAGCACATTCACATCTTTTACAAAAAGTACATTTACATCCTCTATTACAACATCCCTTATTACAAAATCTCTTCTATTGATAAAATTTCTTTAAGTGAGCAGCATTCCACGTGTATGAAGATGGTACCCCATCCAAATCCTCCAATTCGCAAGTCCCGTTCGACCAACTCCGCTTGACACGAAATGGTCCTTCCCAGCCTGGTCCAAAAGTTCCAGATGGAGTAGATAAGATCTTTCGCAGGACTAGATCTCCTTCTTGAAAACTTCTGGTCCTGACTCGCGAATTGTAGTATCGGGTAGCGCATTGCTTATATGCTGCATTGCGTACCTCTGCCGTTGTCCATTTTTCTTCCAAGAAATCTTTTTCGACTGCAACGGCTTCATCATTTTCTTTCTCTTCGTACATGCGAACCCGCCACGTTGGATTTTGCAATTCCACTGGTACCATTGCTTCAACGCCGTACGCCATTGCGAATAGAGTTTCGCCTGTGCCTGTCTGGAATGACGTACGGTATGACCACAGCACTTCCGAGAGTTCCTCCGACTAGTTTCCTTTCTTTTCTGTCAGGCGAAGTTTCAATGTCCGCTTAATGATTTTATTTATAGCTTCAACCTGACCATTGGACTGTGGATGATACGGGGTCGAGTAATACTTCTTGATTCCCCAAGTATTACAGAACTCTCAGACTTTCTTCCCATCAAATTGCGGCCCATTGTCCGTTACGATCGATCGAGGTAAACCGAATCTGCAAATCAGGTTTTTCCAAATAAAGTTGATCATTTTTTCCTGAGTGACCGTCACCAGTGATTCAGCTTCGGCCCATTTAGTAAAGTAATCCACAGCAACCACTGCGAATTTCACTCTCCCTTTCCCAGGTGGGAATGACCCGATGATGGCGATACCCTACTTGGCGAATGGCCAAGGGCCATAGACAGCTTTCATCTCTTGTGGAGGAATATGAATGTTGGGGGCGAACATTTGACATTTGCTACACTTCTTCGCAAATGAAATGGCGTCTTCCTTTATCGTCGGCCAATAATATCCCTGTCTCATGGTTTTGTGCGCCAATGCTCGTCCTGCAACATGACTTCCGCATATTCCCTCGTGGATTTCATCGAGAATTTCCCATCCCCGCTTCCGCAAAATGCATTTGAGTAGGGGTGATGAAAATCCTCTTTTGTACAGCTGGCCATCAATCAATACGTAACGTGCTGCTTGCTTGACCAGACGAACCGCCGCCCAAGAATCTGCGGGCCGTTCTCCTGTTGTCAGGTACTTCCTCAGATCTTTCCTCCAGTCGTCATCTTCCTCCTCTACCTCCTGCCCCCCATTCAACGTTTGATTTATCTGATAATCAAGGGTTGAAGGGTTATTGAGTCTGGTGATGACGACTTCGATTATTTTTGTTGCCCCCTGGCTAGATGCTAACCGGGGTAAGGAGTCTGCTTGAGTGTTCTCGAGTCAAGGTATTTGTTCAATATGTGCTTGCTGAAACATTGATATCAGATGAGCCACTATCTTCTGGTATAAAATCATGTGTTCGTCTTTGGCTTCAAATTCTCCTCGAACTTGAGAAACGATGAGTTGTGAATCACCAAAAATCTGTACTTTCTTAACTCCGATAGCCAATGCAAGTCTGAGTCCAGCAATCAATGCTTCGTACTCAGCTTCATTGTTGGTTGCCAGGAAAGTAAATCTTATCGCTGACGTGAACACCTGTTGGTCGGGGCTTATTAACACCACACCCGACCCTGATGCCAAGTTGGTGGACGAACCGTCCACGTACAGGTGCCACGGTCGTTCGAGATCTCTTGTTAGTTCTGATGGATAAGTCAGTTCTACAATGAAGTCTGCCAGAGCTTGTCCTTTTATCGTCGTTCTTGTTGCGTACGTGATGCTAAATTGGCTAATCTCCAATGACCATTTTAGTAATCTTCCTGCTGTATCAGGGCGATGTAGAATTTTCCGTAGAGGGAACGTTGTAAGTAATTCCACCTGGTAGTCGTAGAAGTACGGCCGTAATTTGAGTGTGCTCATGACCAGCGCATATGCCAGTTTCTCCGTTGGAGAATATCGCACCTCAGCTTTATGTAGGGCCTGGCTGACATAATAGATCAGAGAATGAAATTTCCCTTCAGCCCGTACCAGTACCGAACTTATTGCTACCTCAGATGCTGCGAGGTAGATAGAGCTTTTCTCCTGGAATGGGCTTAGATAAAATTTGTGTATTGCCAAGATATTCCTTGATCTCTTCAAAAGCTATCTGGCAATCTCTGGTCCACACAAATTTATCTTTCTTCTTCTTATGGCTTCGAAGAATGGCCGGCATTTATCTCTGGAACATGAGATGAAACGATTTAATGCGGCCAGACATCCTGTGAGGCGTTGAACCTTTCGAACCGAATCAGGAGCCTTCATGTCAATTATGGCTTGAACTTTGGTTGGATTCACCTCAATTCCGCGCTGACTGACCAGATGTCCTAAGAATTTTCCTGAGTGAATTCCAAAGCTGCTTTTCTTTGGGTTAAGTTTCATATTGTAAGCGTGGAGTATCTCGAATGTTTGACAAAGATGTTAAAGATGATCTTCTTTGTGTAAGCTCTTCACGATAATATCGTCCACATAAACTTCAATTGAGCGGCCGATATGTTCGTCGAACATCTTGTTCACCAACCGCTGATAAGTGGCTCCAGCATTGATCAAGCCAAATGGCATTCTATCCCAACAATAAAGATTCTTGTTGGTATAAAATGCGGTATGCTCCCGATCATCAGGATGTAGCGCAATCTGGTGATATCCCACAAATGCATCCATGAAGGTCATGAGTTCGTGCCCTGCTGTATTATCAACCAGATGATCAATGTGAGGAAGTGGAAAGTTGTCCTTTGGACAGGCGTCATTCAGATCAGTAAAGTCGATGCAGAGTCTCCACGTGCCATTGGGTTTACGAACAAGGACGGGGTTCGCAACCCATTGTGGACACAAGGCTTCATGTATCAACTTGTTGTCCAGTAGCTTCTTGACCTCCGTTGTCAACGCCTCATACTTGTCAGGCCCAAATTTTTGTCTTTTTTGGCGAATCGGTCGGCGTGCTGGGTCAATATTAAGTCGATGACAGGCATGCTTGGTTGGAATACCTGTCATATCTGAATGAGACCATGCGAAAACGTCCAGGTTATTCTTCAAGAAAGTTATCATTCTTTTCCAGTACGGCTCTTACAATTCTGATCCGATGAAGAGTTCTAGATCTTCTTTATCCGGATAAGCTTGAATAGATGTCAACTCTTCCATTAGTGTGGCACATTTTCGCTTTTCTTTCCACC
The DNA here is from genome assembly GCA_026898435.1 of Prunella vulgaris. Classification (NCBI taxonomy): domain Eukaryota; kingdom Viridiplantae; phylum Streptophyta; class Magnoliopsida; order Lamiales; family Lamiaceae; genus Prunella; species Prunella vulgaris. The sequence continues at coordinate 4,765 of JAPKLY010004935.1, forward strand.
TCGGATCCAGTATGGGTCCTTCCATGTTTAGTTCATCTTCAACCTCCATCGGTTCACTTTCAAGTCTAGGTTTGAAATCTTGACTGAGTTGGCATTCCTCTGGGTGTACGCCCTCTGGATGCCTCTAAGACTTTGATTCCCCTAAAACTTGTACAGGTTCGGAATCTTGGCTGAATAAGCATTCCTTTGGGCGTACGCCCTCGAAACGCCCTTCAATCTCCGATTCCCCTGTAATTCGGATAGGTTCAAAATCTTGACCGGGTAGGCATTCATCTGGGTGTATTCCCTCTTGATGCCCCCCATTCTCTGATTTCCCTATCTCTTGCGTAACAGGATTGGATGTGCTCGCTGATATATGAACCGGATCATCTATCTCCATTGGTTCCGCTTCTGCTTGAGAAGCACTCAAAGCTTTTGGTTCCAGTTCATTGCATGGGGGAGGGTTTCCAATCATGTATACATAAGTGACCGATGGTGCATTCTGAAGTAGACATTCTCGGGCTTTCTTCTGATCGCCCTTTATTGTACCAGCTCCGTTTTGGGTTGGGAATTTTATACAATAGTAGTAAGTCGAACAGGCAGCTTTAAATTCATGTAAAAAGGGCCGACCAAGAAACCCATTGTAGGAGGATGACTGGTCTAGAACGAGAAAATCTACTTGCCTCGTCATCCTCCTATTGGGGTCGTCAACTGATACAAGTTCAACAGATAGACGTATAGTGCCTAGGGAAATAGTAACTGCATCCCCGAATCCTATAATTATGTGATTACAAGGCTCAATATAGGATTCGTAGTCCCCTATCTGGTCTAAAGTAGTCTTGAACAAAATGTTCGTATATGCTCCAGTATCAACCAGCAACCTGTGAACTCGTGCATTCATGATGTTTGCGCTAATGACCAGGGAATCATTGTGTGGGGTCATGATTCCTTCCAAGTCTTTCTGTGAGAAAGTCAGCTCTGCAGTGGGCTTGGTAGTGGGTCCTACCTCAGTTTCCTTGATCTGGTCAATAGCGTGTAGTTCTGTCTTCTTCTGCCTCTTCGACGGAGGTGGTCGTCCATCTGTACATCCGCTGGCACGACCAACCTCTGGTTCCAAAACAAAAACGTCCCGCACTGGGCCTGGTGGTGTTCTCGCAGATGTCTCGGTCCGTCGTCTTCTTCATCTTCGTCCTGGTTCTCATTGTCTTCTCCATTTGCCCTTTGCTCGGGCACACGTGGTCTTTTTCCTGGGGCTCGTTTCATGAATTCCGACAGCTTGCCCTCTTCGTAAAACCTCCATAATTGTTTCAACAAATCCTGGCATTCACTCGTGAAATGCCCTGTCGCCTAATGATAGGCGCAATACTTGTTCCGGTTAGTTCTCCATGGATTCACCTTGAGCTTTCTTGCCGGTGGCAACTCCCCAGTTCCTTTGACCACATTGAAAAGTTGGTCAATAGATACTGTCATCACTTGGTTCAGTTTTTCCGCCAACTCATTTCCCTCAAATGACTTCAAATTCTTAGGGGTTCGGTATCGTCCCCCACTTCCCCTAACTGGGGTTGCTGCCTTCGGTGCTACCTTGATTTCTCCCAATGACTTCTTCAACGCTTCTTGCATGGCTACATATTTCTCGGCCTTATTCAGGAACTCTGAGTAAGTTGTCGGACAGGCGAGCTGAATCTCTTTCCATAAATCTGAGCCTTTCTTCAAACCCGCCATTGCGGTAATTAACTTTGTATCGTCGCTAACTGGCTCTCCCTCTAGCAAAATCTTATCAAACCATTCGAGGAATTATTGATCTGATTCTTCCGGTTCCTGGGTAAGATTTGCCAATCTGTGCTTCTGGGTAAAGCAAGATGCTGCTCCAGAAAAGTGTAGCAAGAATTCTCGGCTTAGCTGCATGAAGGAAGTAATCGATGCCGGAGGCATCGCAGTAACCATCGGTGCGCGTGATCTCCCAGTGTAAGAGGAAAATTCCTACACTGGGTCGCATCCGATGCTCCCACTGAGATCATGTAGTCCGTAAACTTGGACACATGCACCTTCGGGTCCGATGTTCCTTCGTACAGTTTAATAGTTGGAAATTGGATCTTCGGCTGAATAGGCGCCGAGAGTATCGCTGCTGATAGGGGTGAAACCGGGATTTGTATTGCTGGGCTTCTCTCTGGATGCTGTAAGACCTTGTCCTGAAGGTCTTAGATTGCTTTCCTCATTGATTGTAGGATTTCATCCGAGGCCTCTGCACCTCAACGGGGTACCCGTTCCTCTCGCTCGAGGCGAGGGGAGCCGGACACCCGTCACTCGGGTGCGACCTGGCTGGAATCATACTGGCTTTATGTACACCTTCAGGTCCTAGTCTCTCTGTTACTGGCCAACGTAGCCTTTCATGAACCGTTTGTTGTTTTCTTTGATCCTCCACTGGTACTCTGCTAATTCTTCCTCGGTCTACTTCTGGAGCTCTGCTAAGGGGTCGATAGGTCGTTGCTGGTAGGCCTTGCGACCTATACTCCTGTTGTTCAGCTGGTCTGCTCTGCGGAGTGCCATGGCTTGACTCGTCCATCACGCTTCGTGCTCTTGCTCTTTGCAGACCTAAACGATCTGCTCACTGCGGCCTAGACAATCCTCCATTCTTGACCCAAGACGATCTGTCACCTTATGCTTTCCTCACTCCTCACGTCTCCTTCGTTGTTCGCTGTCAGCCTCGGTCACTGGAAAATGTTGATCGACCCATGGAAGAACGAGCCTCTGATCAGGTTGAGTACCAGAGGGACCAGCTGTACCCTGTTGTTGCTCTTTTAAGACCCTGCAAAGTGCCGTCACTCGCGAAATGTCTTCTGGGTTTTGTAGGAATGGGAGCAATTCAGATAACCCCTGCATATAGTTCTGTCCGACTTGGGCTGCCGGGACCTCAGTTGGTTCAGCTTGGTGTTGAGTTCCTACTGCACCTTGAACTGCTGTGGAATGTTCAGGTGCCGAGGTTCTCTGATTAGGTTGGTCATTATTCCTCCCCTGAGGCATCATCCTTGATTGGGAAACTTTCCTTGACATTTTACGTAATGTCACCTCCTTCGCGCAAAGCAGGTCAAGTTATTATGTAGTCGAACACTCCAAGAGGCAAGCAGCTGGAAAGAGGTGACCAGCAGTTCAGGCGAGCAGCTGAGCTGGTGGGCTAGCCGAGCAGGTGAAATAGGCGACCAGGTGGTACCAGGCGACCAGGTGGAGCAGGCGACCTGGTGGAGCAGGCGACCAGGTGAAGAAACAGGCGACCAGGTGAGTTTTCTTCAGCCTTCAAGCGATCAAGTGTGTATCTCCAAGTATTCAAGCGAGCATGTGTGTATCTTCAAACATTCAAGCGAGCAGGAACACACCTTCAAGCGGAGGTTCGAGCACGACCCTTCTTCTAGCGCCAAATTGTAAATGAAATCTTCGCAACAGAAGTGTTTATGTGGCTAACGAGTGCGATTTCACTAACAATCGATCAAGAACAGTTAAATGGAACTGCAACTTGCTTGATTACGTGAAGATTTTGGCAGAGCTTCGCTGAGGCTAAGAATACTTGCATTATTATGAAAATGGTAGCCTATTTATAGGCAAATACATAAGCAGGTGGTGGCACACACTTTGCCACGCTTATTCTGGAGCTTACACGTGTCCCTAACTTCCTAAACAAGATAATTACGCAAGAAAATTGATTGAAAATGATGAAAATGTAATCTGGGCGATCTTCTTCAAATCAGGCGAGCAGCACTTGAACCCTGGCGACCAGCACCTTGGGCGAGCAGGTGAGCTGCTCGCCAGTTATGAGATTTACAAGGCCTGCTCGCCTATTATGAGCAAATAGGCGAGCAGGTGGGCTAGGCAGGGGGGTTGGGCGAGCAGGTGAGCTGCTCGCCCCCTCCTCTTTGCACTGCTACTCGGCCATTTCTTGCTTGTTTGACGATTCTTCTTTTCTCGTATTGATCTTCTTGAACTTTGCCCATAATCATCATGTTTTATTAGTTGTTTTGGGACACGTCATCCGGTATTCCACTGATTACTTCCTTAATCATCTGGATTTAGATTATTGCATCAACAGTCTCGGCGAAAGCCTGGTTCACGAGGAGAAAGTGGAGGTAGATCACGAGGACCCCCGGATCGAGGATCGGTAGGAGGGCGATCAAATCTGGTGGATGCGGTAGGCTTGCTTTTCTTCTTCAGTCGATTGGCATCCTCTTCATTGCCAGTAGAAGAACTGCCGCCCTTCCTTGGATGCTTGGAGGATTTCTTCGGTGGTCTTCTTCGAGCCGGCGGATCGACAGCAGGAGCAGCAGGAGATGGCACAGCTGGCTACCGCGCTGGAGGTTTGGCTCCTATAACCTTCCGCAACCTGATCAATGCAGTCGGGGGATCCATTGTGCGCCTGTTTAAAGTAGAGTCGAGATCTCAAACTCGTCGACAAAAAGCATGGAACTCCGGAGGAATCGCGACTGTAACTCCCTGATCTGTCACGAGAACTCACTATTAATAAAGTGAACAAGTCAAAGAAATAATGGTAAGCATGCGATGTCAACCTGCTGGAAGCGGAGCTTGTGCTACAAGATGATGCGGACTGGTGATCAAGCCAGCTATTCGTCTACAATGGTCGCTCGACAAGTGTTTCACCGTTTGGAATTGCTCGCGGCGGTAAGAAGCATTGGAAAGCGCATAGAGGAATAAATTGGGAACCCCTTTCGGTCTCCACTTCGGAAGTCTCGGACCTGCAGAGAAGTAAAGTTTACATTAGTGAATTCCGGAATGAAAAATGCATGGAGAATGACACTTACGTCTCAATTCCCCATATTCTTTCGGGGTCCTAATTCTTTCCCTAGTGCCAGTGTAGGAAGTGGAGGCGCGCCAATCCCCTCTGATGAAAAAGAACTGATCTTTCCACCGTTTCACTTTATTCGAAAGCAACTCCACGACTTTCATCCCCGCTCGGGCTTTCAGATAGTAATAATTATATCCTTCTTCGCTGCATACCCAGATCATCATAGCATAATGGATCTCGGGGGTCGTCAATCGATTGGGATAACCCTCCAATCTAATCACTGTCAAGAAACCTAGCAGGTTATTCCATCCGTTTGGTGTAATCTGGGTGATCGCTAGGTTAATATCAATCAGAAATTGGCCGATCACCGGATGCAGTGGAAGTGGGAACCCGACCTCGAGGATATCAATGTTTAGTGCAGTACAACCCGGTGGTGGCCGGTCGGCTCGCTCTCAATCACGTGGAACGTACATATGAATATCAAGTGGGATCATATACAGATCCCGAAGAGCAGTCAGATCATCCTCTGTCAATAGACTTCGATGCGTGGTGGCAGTGTATATCGTCTTCTCATATGGAACAAGAGGAATTTGAGGTCGAATGAACTGATCCCGATACCGATCCAGATATACCACCCAGCTCATCTCCTATGCAATCCCATCTGGAATCGTCTGTTCAAGCAATTGCTCAGGAGGTTGATAGATTCTGGTCAGGTCATCCCATATTTCTTGTTGGCTCGGCCCAGGATCACGCTCAAAATCTTCTCCAAGATCAGAGCCTGCATCGTCCTCGCCAGGGTTAATCTCTTTTGGAACCTCGCCAGACTGATCCCGAGCCTCGGGAGTCTCATGAACGACTTCAGTATCAAGAGACTCGGTACTGGTCCCAAAGGCATCATGAATAGCCGAACGAATGTCAAGATCAGTTTCATCCTCAGTGTCTTCCTCTGCTAATAGCAATCTTCTTCTAGTAGGCGGAGGGGAAGCTGATTGTCTACGTTGACCAGCCTGTGCGCGACGAGCCACTCGCAAATCCCTATCCGAGGGTTGGGAGCGACAAGCTCCACCTGCTCGCCTAGGGCGAGCAGCTCTTTGTTTGACCCGGTGAACAGCTCCACCTGCTCGCCTAGTTAGGCGAGCATCACCTTCAGACTCCAGACAAGTAGCACTTGGAGAATCCCGGCGAACAGCTGCACCTGCTCGCCTGTCCAGACGAGCAGCTCCTTGTGCATTCTGGCGAGCAGCAGTAGAAATGTCCTGGCGAGCAGCTGTTGAAGTCTTCTAGCGAGCAGCAGTAGAAATGTCCTGGCAAGTAGCTGTTGAAGTCTCCTGGCGAGCAGCTCCTTGAGCTCCCAATTCTGGGCGAGCAGCTCGTTCAGCTTCATGCGCAGCTGCTCGCCTTCGTTCGTGCACCGCCCGATCGTGCTCCTGGGAATCCAAACCGATCACTAAGCTCCCCGTACCTCGATTTTGAACCAAGTTTGAGTAATCCCAGAGTTCATGTAATGGAGATTCGACCATAGGTCATTTTTCCGGATTTCTCAGCGGCGAACCGCCAGGGGACGACGACCACACCATTGTTTCTGGTGAGAAAGCTTGAAAACCAGAAAAATTGAATACCAACTCAAGCGCTGGAGTCCAACAGTGTAAAATCCTCAATCCCAAGCAACTGAAACCCAAAATCTAAATCCAATATAAAGTGATTCCTAGATCGACAAATTCCGGCGATAACTGAAGCCTTCGAACGGATTTCGAAATGGAAAATAAGAGAAACACAGGAGAACAATGAACAAGTATACTACCTTATCTCTGAAAATCAACGACGCCAAAGACGAAGAAATTTTCTAGAAACCAACTTGCCGGAGTTTACTCGCGAAAGTGAAGAAAATGAAAAGTGGAGGAGGGTTTTGGTTTTGGGTATTTATAGATAAAAGGCGGGCCCTTGTTTGTAATTTCTCAGGGACCAAAGCGTAAATATTTAAAAATAAGAAAATGGGCGCGCAAATGAAGGGGATGACGTATCGTATTCCGCGCCCAAGATCTCACCGAAACAGGCGAGCAACTCACCTGCTCGCCATCTTCAGGCGAGCAGCTCACCTGTTCGCCTAGTGAGCTGCTCGCCCATGCTCGCCTACATCGATCCAAGCTGTTGATCGCCAATCTTGACAATCCAAGGATACATTAACCAAATTTTTAGTGTTTTACATCATTTGGGCATGGATATATGAGGGTACACCCTGGTATCTCTTTTTTCCTATGACCGGTTTATCCACAAGGGTAGTTTACGGCTAGGTTTTTAATGAGGCCACGGGGTCTTTCATTATATCCATACTCTAAATATTTGCAGGTTACAAAGGATCCTCGATTACTTCCACACCACGAGGAAATTTCACAGATAACCCAGATAGCTCGATGATTGTTTTTCTCTTGAAGATTCAAACAAACACCAAGCTATGGGGCAACTGTTGATGTGATAATCTAATCCAGATGATTAAGGAAGTAATTAGTGGAATACCGGATGACGTATCCCATAACAACTAATGAAACATGATGATTATGGGCAAAGTTAAAGAAGTTCAATGCGAGAAAAGAAGAATTGTCAAACAAGCGAGAAATGGCCGAGCAGCAGTACAAAAGAGGAATGGGCGAGCAGCTCACCTGCTCGCCCAATAACCTGCCTAGCTCACCTGCTTGTCTATTTGCTCATAATAGGCGAGCAGGTGTTGTAATTCTCATAATGAGCGAGCAGCTCACCTGCTCGCCCAAAGAGCTGGTCGCCAGGAATGAACTGCTGCTCGCCTGTTTTCAAGAAGATCACCAGGATCCCATTTTCATCATTTTTGCCCAATTTTTCGTTGTAATTATCTTGTTTAAGCGGTTAGGAACACATGTAAGCTTCAGAAGAAGCGTGACAAGGTGAATGCCACCACCTGCTTGTATATTTGCCTATAAATAGGCCACCATTTTCAGAATAATACAAGTTTTCTTAGCCTCAGCGAAGCTCTGCCGAAATCTTCACGTAATCAAACACTTTACAGTTCCAATAATCTGATTTTGATCGATTGTTAGTGAAATCGCACCTAAAAGCCACATAAATGCTTCCGTTGTGGAGATTTCATTAACACATATAGCCCGGTCCGATTTAACATATCTAATTTTTAAGATAAAATGTGCTCCTTTATATACTTTTCCCATAAATAGATACATAGAACGCGGGTCATTTGTGCAACCTAGTTTTCAAGTGTTCCCCATTATCGTGGAGGACACGACTCCTAAACTCCGTCCAACATCATTTTGAGCAAGATTGAAAATATCGATATCGATAGAAATATCAAAAATCTTATATTTGTGACAATATCGATTGATATATTCTATTCGATATCGGTAAATATAAAACATTATAAAAATTTAACAACAAACATTTAATACATAAATTTAACAAAAGAATATGAACAAATTTTATATTTATGATAAATATACATAAAATACATTACTTTTTAGAGTGATTCTGCTGTGCACAAGGGTGCATGGTATGCACCCTTAATTTTTTACTATTTCCAATTCAATTTTATTTTTGCCAAAAACTCCACACTGCCCCCGTCATTGAACTCGCGCCTTAGTTCGAAGTGAAAGCCTGGAAGCATCCAATTTCTCACAGTCGGAATTCATGGAAGGCCACCGGAAATTGCTGGGAACCCAAGTCGTAGCCGGAATCGAATAAGCTCCAAGCTCCAGCTCTGTTTCTCATCCGCGGATTACAGCAACTGCCCGAAGCCTTGCCCACGAAATTCGCTGCCAACAACCTCAGTTTCCAGTCGCACCTCCTTGTCCAGCCTCTGCGATATGCTGTCGGAGAGCACCAAAATCTACGAATTCACCGAAATTCGCTCCGCCACCAACAACTTCCTCAGAAAATGCCACTCCACCAACTCCTCCT
>JAPKLY010004936.1:0-13468 GCA_026898435.1 Prunella vulgaris
TTATATTAAGTATCAAAGGATTAATTTGATGAATTAAAAAAAAAAAACGAGACACAATTTGGAATTATATACTATTAATTGCAAAAAGTCGAATAAAATAAAAAAAACAGAGAAATGTTAATTATAAAATTTATAACATTAAAAAAATTTTATTGAAATATATATACATTAATAAATTAGAGACAAAAAGGAATTAATTTGATGGATTTAAAAAAAACGTGACTTAATTTGGAGTTATATACAATTAGTTGCAGAAAAATAAACGAAAGAAGCAAGTGCCCGAGTGGAACAGCGACCTCTGAAATGCCCAGAGGTCGCGAGTTCGACTCCTTGCGGGCACAAAGTTCACAATATTTATTCTAAGCCAAATAAGGCTCGTATAAAATGTGTGGTAATATGGTTAAGATGCTGGGTCCGTGGCCAAGTGGTTCGAGCCCAGCCAGCCTCGAGAAAAGGCCTGGGTTCGAACCATCTTGGCCACATTTTTTTGTTACGTAAATAATTTAGCGACAGCCTAAAGACGGTCGCAAAATAATACTTTGCGACCGCATTTAGCGGTCACAAAAAAGAAATATGATTTCTTATTATAAATATACAAAATATTTAGTGACCGCCACAGGCGGTCGTTAAAATAAATATAGCGACCGCATAAAGCGGTCGCAAATTTATTATAAAATTTATGATTATAATGATTATAATATTTTGCGACCGCAATTAGCGGTCGCTAAAATATATTTAACGACCGCAATTGAGCGGTCGCAAAAATAAACCAAACCATACGTGGTCAATACCCGGACATTTTTGCGACTACTGTTCCGACCGTTTTGGCGGTCGTTAATTTGCGACCGCCTTTGAAAAAGCGGTCGCTAAATGTTTGCGACTACTGTTTTAGCGACCGCCGTAAGCGGTCGCAAAAACGGTCGCTAATAATGTTTTGCGACCGTTTGGCGGTCGCTACGGCGGTCTCTAAAACCCGTCTTTTTTGTAGTGTATGTCGTCATTTGGTTAATCTTCATAAATGTCATTTGCAGCATTTAATTTTCTTTTCTTTTTATTGGGGGGGGGGAGGGAGCTGTGAGATTAGTTATGTAGTCATGCGTTAATTATTTTGTTGAGTTATTTTAATAAAAGACTAAGTAAGTGTCTCGTTGATTAGGGTCATAATTGCATCTTTTTGCATCCATTTCTATATGGTTTTGATGTGCTTATGTTCAAATTTGACCCTAAAATTATATACTTTGCGCATTTGACCCCTTGTTGGCTAGAAAGTGGTGTTTATAGGTGAAAACTAGCAAAACAGTGAAGAAACGAGCAAGTTCGTGAAAGTCCAGATTTCTTTAGTTGATCCAATGGGTGAAAATGATATACCATGTTGAAGAGTTCTAAGAGATGGTCGCAACGGAAAAAGAATTGAGTCAATCGGAACTCTAGAACTCAAGATATGAAGAAAACGAGGAAGTCGAGGATCGACCGGCGAGGGACGAAACGAGCTCGCGCACCTAGCATATGAGCTCGCGCGTCCAGACTTTGTGCTCGTACGCTGATGCTCAGGACCGTGCTAAAAGTGCGAGCGTGATCACACGCCTACTTCTTGTGCTCGCGCGCCAGGCACGTTTTCTCGGATTTCAGGGGCAATTTCATTTTTTTCTGCGTTTTAATGAAGGGCACTTTGGTACATGCATATAGGGTACTATATATACTTCAAGCTCAGATTTCCAAGGACAATTCCACTCACTTTAATTCATTCTCTTAGATTCTTCTTAGATTAGAGAAGTTGATGGAGGTTACCAAATGGGTTTATTAGATTTTGCAACTTTCAATCTTTGATTACTTTTGATCCGTCCGTTAGATTTTCGATTCGTTTGTTCCTGCGTTCTTATCTCAATTCAATCTACGTTTCTACGGTTCAATTTTGTATTTCGCATTCCGGATTAAGAGTCAGCATTTGAAGGTTTGTAGCTAGTTTTCCAATTCCATTTCTAATATTGGTAAGTTTTCCTTGATTTCTTTTGTAATTGTGATTAGAAATGTTATTTAGAATGTTAATTGTAGTTTTCCATTTCCAATTAGCCATGGGCTAATTTCCTTAAGCATTGGTGTATGAATCCTATGAAGTAATATGGTGATTTTATTGATCTTATGAATGCTATGAGATATTGGATGATTGATTCTCTTAATTGTTGGTATGAATGAATGCTTGGTATGCTTAATTGAAAGTTTGGTCCATTTGGGAATTAGCAAGACATGAGAATTGAGCTATTCCATTAATAATCTTGATTGAAGGTTATGTATGCTAGGTGTTTGATGAAATTTCTTAGGACAATGAGAGTTACCTTTGTGAATAGTCACCACAATTAGTGTGTTAAGTGTTATTAGGGAGACCTAGGCACATAACAAGACTATTGTCTAGTCCATTATCCAATTGATCTTGCATGATTAAGAGAGATAAGCATCATATGAACCATAGGATGAGTACACTAATGCATGTCTTCACTCTTGCTCACTTTTTCTAAAATGGTGATAGGTAGTCTTTACAATTCTTGCACAAGTCTAGTAGATACGCTCCCGATCCTTCACTCTTACTTTCTTCATTCTATTTCTTGTATTTTTATAGAAATTCCATTGTTCAAATTGCTAGAATTACGAATTCCGTGTTTAGGGTTCTTATGCTTGATTTTGAGAATTTTTATTCCATGATTGTTCTTGTGCAATTAGTGATGAATTTGTGCTACATTGTTGATGGGTAATCCATTGTAAGGCTTGCCTCTCATGAGCACACTAAAGTGAAGGAGAAATTTAAGCAAATGATGAAAAAGAGAGCTAGGGTTGAATCTAGAAGAAGAAGCACAAGAGGAAGCACAAGAAGAAGCACAAGAGGAGCAAAGGTAAGAGGAAAACTATTTTGAGCAAGAAGGAGCCCATGTGCTTGAAGGACTAACTTACAATGAGTGGGGTTATGAAGTCCAATCCTTGAGGATGGATTTCACCGAGCATCAAAAGGACTACTCACATCTTCGTGAGGATGTGAACACAATGAGGGATGATTTCCAGACTCTTAGGTCGGATGTGACTTAGATTCGGTCAGATGTGACGACCATGGGCACTAATATTGCGGAGATCCTTGAAGCTCAAAGGGCTATGATGAATTGGCATTGTTGGGGAGCGACATTTCACTCATCCGAGTTATCCTCCTCCGTGAAGTGTACTAACTTCATGAGGATGGGTAATGCTTTCTCCTCCCTTATCTTGCTTCCTTATCCATATTTCTAGTGATTTCATTTGAGATGTTTGGTTTGTATTGATATTTTTGGATTTTTAGGGTGTTTGATTGCTTTAGTTTGTTTGTTTGTTATGAATGGTCTTGGATTTCGTATTGATGCTTTGATTAGTTGCTTTGATTGAGTGCATTGCATGATCTTTTCTCCACTTTTGCCAAACTTTTTAGACTCTTGGTCCAAAAAAGTTTTGGGGGTGTGTTAGTTTCGCAAATCTCATTGCAATGCCATGATTAGGATAAATGTAGTAGCTTTCCTATGATTTTTGACCTTATGCTTTGATGATGATTTGTTTTTCTTGTTGATTTTAAGCCATGTCGTTGGTAGTTGAGAGTAGTGATGCATGAGATATGCTTATGATTGTGTGGATGTTGTTGAAAGCTCATGTTAGATGTAGTGGACTTATTTCTTCATTCATGTCTTGTTTAGAGTGATATTGATTTTATGATTCTTGATACTTTGATGATTTGAACATTTTGATATGACATGAGTCTTGATCAACTTTTACCCGTGAGGTTTTGAGCCATTTATGCCTGTTTCAATCTTGAACGGATGATATTATTTAACGTGAGTTCCACACATGTGCATTATATTCTAGAACTTGGCTTTGGTCTTATTTGAGACTACATTAGATGAAGAGTTCACATGATATGATATGAGGCCATTTTTTTATCTACATTGAGTCACTTTGCCTCTATGAGCATACCAATGATATTATGATCCATTGTTTACCATTTTTGTGCCTATTATTCTTTCCTTTGGCTAACCACGCTTTAAGTCATTTTCCTTACTTTTTGGAACTCTCTTGTCTCTATGATTAGTAGAGTGAAAAGAAGGAAGGAAGATTGGTGATATGATGAAGAACTTGGTGGCCTAAGTGAAAGATATTCAAGAAATTTTATGTATGGATTGATGTGATAAGAAAGGTTCAAGAGCAAGTGTTAGCAAGCATGAGAAAAAATGTTGACTTTTGTTGAGAATATGGTCAAGTTGACTTTTGTAGTGAGTATGGTAAAAAAATTGCAAAGAAAGGGAAGAATGATCTTGAAAAGTTGATTAGAAGTGCATGAAGAGTGTATGCAACATTGCATGAAGATGTGAATGATTATTACATGATTCCTTCTATGTTTTACTAATCATACTTAGTCACTTTATCCATATATTTTCCTTCCCTACCAAAGAGAGCCAACACTACAACCTTTACAAAGTCCTCATTGATATGTGAATGATTTGTCATTTCAAGTGGTGGAGAACTTAGACTTAAGCCAAGCTTATGGTAGTAAATGCATGTGGTGTGATGATTGAGAGAACCTAATACACTTGAGGGTTGAACTATACACTTATCTTGTGAGGATCTTGACTCATTGATTTGATTTTGTGCTTATTAATTCATTGTTGATGGTTGATTAGATGAAATTGCATTCTAGACTTGCTTGATATTGATTGATACTTTCATGGCATTTAAACTTGTGCTTGATGCTTCATTGATACAATTATTTCCCTATCTTATCGCTTCGTTGCTCGAGGTCGTGCAACAATCTAGTTTGGGGGTGTGATTAGGATCATAATTGCATCTTTTTACATTCATATCTATATGGTTTTAATGTGCTTATGTTCATATTTGACCCTAAAATGATATACTTTGCGCATTTGACCCCTTGTTGGCTAGAAAGTTGTGTTTATAGGTGAAAATGACCAAACCGGTGAAGAAACGAGCAAGTTCGTGAAAGTCCAGATTTTTTTAGTTGATCTAATGGGTGCAAATGATATACCTTGTTAAAGAGCTCGAAGAGAGGGTCACAACATAAAAAGAATCGAGTCAATCGGACCTCTAGAACTCAAGATATGAAGAAAACGATGAAGTCGAGGATCGACCGGCTAGGGACGGAACGAGCTCATGTGCCTAGCGTACGAGCTCGCGCGTCCAGCCTTTGTGCTCACACGCTGTTGTTCGGGACCACGCTAAAAGTGCGCGTGCAATAGCGCGCCTGGTTCTTGAGCTCGTGCGCCAGGCATGATTTCTCGAATTTCAGAGGCAGTTTCATCTTTTTCCGCATTTTAATGTAGGGTACTTTGGTACATGCATAGAGGGTACTATATATACTTCAAGTTCAGATTTTCAAGGACATTTCCACTCACTTTAATTCATTCTCTTAGATTCTTCTTAGATTAGAGAAGTTAATGGAGGTTACCAAATGGGTTTATTAGAGTTTGCAACTTTCAATCTTTGATTACTTTTGATCCGTCCGTTAGATTTTCGATCCATTTGTTCATGCGTTCTTTTCTCGATTCAAGCTACGTTTCTACGGTTCAATTTCGTATTTCAAATTCAGGATTAAGAGTTAGCATTTGGAGGTTTGTAGCAAATTTTCCAATTCCATTTCTATTGGTAAGTTTTCATATATTTCCTTTGTGATTGTGATTAGAAATGTTATTTAGAATGTTAATTATAGTTTTCCATTTCCAATTAGCCATGGGCTAATTTCCTTATGCATTGGTGTATGAATCTTATGTAGTGATATGGTGATTTTATTGATCTTATGAATGATATGAGATATTGGATGGTTGATTCTCTTAACTATTGATATGAATGAATGCTTGGTATGCTTAATTGAATGTTTTGTTCATTAGGGAATTACCAAGACATGAGAATTGATCTTTTCCATTAATGATCTTGATTTAAGGTTATGCATGCTAGGTGTTTGATGAAATTTCTTAGGACAATGAGAGTTGCCTTTGTGAATAGTCACCACAATTAGTGTGTTAAGTGTTATTAGGGAGACCTAGGCACATAACAAGATTATTGTCTTGTCCATTATCCAATTGATCTTGCATGATTAAGAGAGATAAGCACCATATGAACCATAGGATGAGTACACTAATGCATGTCTTCACTCTTGCTCACTTTTGCTAAAAAGGTGATAGGCAGTCTTTACAATTGTTGCACAAGTCTAGTAAATACACACCCGATCCTTTATTGCTTTCATAGATAAGTCCTCAAAACAACAATCTTACTTCACATTGCCCCGTTTTCCTGTGTTCGATATTTTAACTTGGTCAACTTGCCTATTATACGACGACCACGTACACTTGCGTGTGAGCTACTCAATATTGGCAAACACTCGTGCACTACGTGTACCGTGCAATTCAAGACATATTTTTAAAAAGTTACACAAAATATTATTGAAAGCCAGGTGTTATTATTGAAAAATGTATTTTTTAAAATTTACTTTTCATAACATGTGTGACTTTTCAATAATAAATGATGTATTTTTTAAAAATATTTTTGAATTGTATGGTGTACCTGATGTATACAAGACTAAGGCTAAAAAATTATTTACGTTAGTATTATTATTATTTTTATTATTATTATTATTATTATTAATATTATTATTATTATTATTATTATTATTATTATGACTTAGTCTTGTATGCATCAGTTGCACCTTGCAACTCAAGTTCATTTTTAAAAAGTTACACAAAATACTACTGAAAAGTCACACATGTTATTGCTGAAAAGTGTATCTTTAATAGTGTAACTTTTCAGTAATAAATTAGTGTAACTGTTTAAAAATACACTTGAGTTGGTGCACAAGAGACTTACTCTATTATTATTATTACTGATTGATGTAAACATGTGACATAATATATGTTTGTTTGTGTAAGGTCAATTCTTATTCAGTAACCCAAAAAGTAAACTCAAACTAGGGATGACAATGGGGCATGTCGGGGCGGATACTTAGAAGATCTGAATTCCCTCTATTCTATGTACGGCCAGGTCAGATCGATCCATTACGGATCACAGGGCGGGGCAGATCGATCCATTCTAAATTAAAATTTTATAATATATAATATATTCCTACATATTTAATATAAATTTAAGATCTTAATTAAAAAAAATTATGATATTAAAAATATATTTACGAATTTACTTTTATCTTTAAATATGTTGATATCAATTAAATTTTATAGTTAAAACATCATTATATATTTCATATTATATTTTATTAGTATATATTCATCTAGCATATATTTGTTAATTAAATTAATTTATTCTTATTATTACTATATATACTAATAAATAATTATATATTTTTTTATAAATATCATATATAATCCAATTTTAATAATATAAACGGGTCAAAATGGAGGGAAGCAGTGCGATAATGGTATCCATACCCGCTCTGCCTCACTGCGGATCGTAGAGCGGGATAATCCATACAGTACCGGTTCAGATCGGAGCAGGTCGAGGCAGACCAAATTGACATCCCTCCTGGACTATTCTATAAATCAATTGAATTGTTAATTAATGCAACTTATTGTTTAAAAATTAGATACATTTTATTAGTTTTTCACTCTCCAATACTTATAGTCTCGCATCTCCATTTTTATCTTTGGTATACAAAGATTGAGGTAGGGTTAAGTGATCAGGTTAATTTTAATTATTAATTTATGGCACTTTGCTGCACCGTGTTGTTGATGTAATTTACATAACAGCGATTATGTGGCTATAATAACAACGATTACACCAATAATATGCTGAAATAGACGAACATGCGAGGTTTTATGAGTAAGCAGGTAGGTCGTTTATATAAGCTCGTCGTTCGAAGAAACTTCGTTAGGGTAAAAATTTCATCCCCTTTATTCGAATGAATTCGGTTACATTATATAGGAAATACAAGCTGCTGGATCATCACCAGCCTACTTCATCATAAGCTGCTGATCAGAAACATGCTTCACTAGAAGCTGCTGAACATCTACCTGCTTCGCTATAAGTTGTTGACTCGTCAACAGCTTAACTACTGTTGACTCGTCAGAGCGTTCTTCGATCTGATTCTTTCTTCGTGCTTGATCAATTCTCTTGCACACGTTAATCTGGACTTGATTAATTACTTCCTTAAGCACGCACGTCGATTATTTCATTAACAGTTGCCCCCTAGCCTGATGTTTGTTTGAATTATTGGATGAATAACGAGCATCAGACTATTTGGATCTTCGCAAGATTTCTCCAGTGCAAGGAAGTTGATTGAGCTTGAATTGATCTGTCTTCCGCTTTGTTGGCTTTTTTGTGCTTGTATTTCCTTGTGTTCATGCCTAGATGCATGAAGTGTGGCTTCGCAGGATTCTATAACATTGTTACAAATACATAGAAGGACGCTACAGGCCTCGTTAAAAACCTAGCCGTAAACCATCCTTATGGATAAACCGGTCGTAGGTAAGAAAGAGTACCGTGCAATCCTTCCAGATACCCGTAGGTTATTTGAATGCCTGAGTTCATTGCTCCATTCGTGCGAGTTGAATGAACACTGGCTTCTTGTGTTTCTCTATACCTGCAAGTAAATGCATTTGAAAAATAGTTTGCAGCTTTTCGATCTTTCTGGAGATCCTTTGTGCTTTGTTATTGCTGGAATATTCAATGTATGGTTTCTTGGCGAGCGCTTTCACTTGGTTGCTTTGCGACTTTATTTATGGTATCGGGCCCTGCTTCTATCATACTGATGGATGAAATTTAGTCAGCTGAGATGTCATCATTCACTCTGGTTGAAGAATAAAATTACTCCTGTCACTGGTGAATGTGCCCCCAACTGTTTAGGCTTGTTTGCTTTAACATTCTTGTATTGTTTGTCTGATGTCTTAAGTATTTTAGACATCAGTTTTGCTTCCTTCTGCGGCTCCCTTTACTCTTCTGATCAGGATGCTTTTGATGTTCTTGTTTTATTTTTAATGAACTGTAATAAAATGCCATTTATGTCTAATCGTATCGCTTTTCGCATCTGTCAGGCCTTTTAATTCGCTTCGTTTTGCTTTTTTAGCGTTTACGAATAGCTTTTTCACCTGTAACGAATAAAGGTACTCGTGCAGAATTGGGGTATCAGGTAGCGTTCATTACATCCGTGGGAGCGTGTTCCGCGTCCATTTGGCGTGCATGAAGCATTGTCCCGGTATTCCAGGGTGCATTCGTTTTGCTATCCTTTGGAGCGTGTATAACGTCCTTTGGATGAGCATTCGAAGCATCACTCTGGTCCCTGTGTGAATGGTCTTTCGGGGCATCACGCTCGATTCCTGTATGGGAGTTGTTAGGTGTTTAACATCGTAACATTTCGACCTAAGAAGAGCGTACGACATGCTTTAGCTCTTGTGTGTAGGACGTATGGGTATTGTAAATACCATTTTGTCACTTTACAAGGAGCGTGCTCGACAAGCAGAGTTGTGGCTCTACTTGGAGCGTATTAATCATCTGCAGCCACGTAGCATTTAGGCAATTTCAATTGGACTGCAACCCTTTAAAAAAGGCTGTCTATAGCATTTATTATCGGTTCTGTGTAACAAAATGCACATCATGAGCATCTTGATCTTGAGCTGCCTGCTTGAGTCAGATATCCAGCTAACTGTTCAATATCAATCTGGCCAAAGCTTCCTTTGCCCGATGCTTGTAATCAGTATGAATTAAAGTTTTTTATTTCTTGATGATTTTGTATATCAGGGTCTGTCCCCCAGTGTATCGCGCTCGCACACCTGTTCGTCGTCTTTGATCTACCTGTCTCCTGATAATTTGTTGTTTTCTCTTTGTAGATCAAGGCGTTACAGTTGTCATTCATCCAGAATTCAGTACTTTCTGTCATAGAATAATGGCTCTTGATACCGGACTGAACAAACGCAAGATGGACACTATCATCTAAAATGGTGGTGTTACGGAAGAAGAGAGGAGCTGAAATCCTGGCACCACCGGCGCCTGCGCCTGCCCAAGTTGCTCCTGCTGTTGCACCTGTTGCTCAGAAAAGTTCTCCGAGAAAATCAAAGCAACAGAGTAAAGATGCGGCACTTTTGCTGGTGCATAATTATAAAAAATTACACACATAATTATAGATCTAATTTTCTGTTAGTAGCTAGGTTATGCTTAAATAAAAAAAAATTAAGATAATAAAATTTTTAAAATTAAGAATATACTCCCTCCGTCCCAAAACTTTTTCACACTTTCCTTATTTGGACGTCCCAACTCTTCTTTCACACACCTAAAGAGGAAATTTTTCTCTCTCACAAATGTCAACAAAGTACACTTTTTTTTATTTTATTATTTAACTTTACACTCACATATTTACTTTTCCTTGGTTCGCGTGCCCGGAACTACTATGAAAGTAGTTTCGGAATGGAGGGAGTATTATTTAAATATTAAATTCCAAAAATAAAAATTAATTTTCTTAATAAGTTATTTGTCAACAGAACAAACATACTCCCTCCATCTCAATTTTATTTTCCAATACTACTATTCACTTTCTGTATGTATATCTCTAAACTATGCCCTATTTCACTAAAAACTTCACACAATTCCTATAATTTTAATCACATAAATAGATTGATATTTTTTAATAAAAATTATTTTATTCATTTAAATATTACAAATTAACTCCATTAAATTAAAAAAACATAGAAAAGTCAAAGTGAAAAATAAAATTGAGACGGGGAGAGTATACTGTTGATAGGAGAGCTAAAGCCACAAAAGTTAAGGAGCTAAAGCCACCAAGGTTAAGGAGTTAAAGAGAATAATCATGAAAAGATTAACACAAAGTTGCTAACTCCCAGCTCGCCCAAACCACCACTCCATACCACCAGGTGCCTACTCCCAACCACGTGTGTATAAGCCATATCAATGTCACGAGGTGCGAACGAGTGATGACTCACATCCTACAGAGGTCCAACTCAGAAGAATTAAAGTTGACCACCAAGATGAGGGGAGCACATCCTACAAGGGGGAACAAGTGGCGAGCTAGAGGCAAACAAGAACAAGATGGACATTATCAGAGCTACACACTCACCAGTCAAGCACAAACACTTCAAGGCTAAATTTCTCGCCGCACACCCAATATGATCCTAGTTGCGAGAGGACGCATAGTAAGGGCAAATTAGTCAATGTCTTATAATTAGTGCTAAATCGATTGCAAAATAACAGGTGTAAAGACATTTGTCATCTATTTAAGCCACTTAGGCTTAATTTATGCAACCTCACATCATGCAAACATATAAATAATAAAATCGTACTCATTTTATGGGATTTCCAACTTGAATACAAAGAGATCATTATATTTACTTCCTCTCTCTATATTATTCCTTAAAATATTATCTCATTCCAAACTAAAGATATACCTTGATTATTGTTTGGGGAATTCAACACATAATTAGCCACATTAATCATCTTTGTTATTAAATTCCTCCAACATATATATACATCAATACAATAAAACTTAGTCTAATGATTTAAGTATAAAATAATTGATAAATATGAGGGTTAATTTTCTGCAATTAGTTCAATAAATAATATCGATTGATGGGGTTCTAATGAATTTGATATTCTCTCTGCACAATTAAACTACAACAATATGCATTAAAATTATTAATCCTCAATCCTCATATATATATACCAATTAACCTTCACATATTATATACTCAGCTCCCGTTGAGATAAACATATGCATCAATATTTGTACCCAAGTTTAATAGTTCAAAAAACAGGGATAAACATGCATCAACATCTGTACCCAAGTTTATCAAAAAAAATTATACTTTTAATCAAATATTTGATATTTTAAAATAATTTCACAATAAATTTATCATAAATTATTTTTTTTATAAAATCTATTTAGTAAGTATTCGTACAACATCAGATCTAATATTTCAAACTCTGTGAAATTCGATAAAACCTTCAATTTTGGGAAATTAATGATTATATATCCAATCTTGTAGTTGCATAAACAAAGAGGATCAAGAAGGAAAGATACGGAACACTAATTAATAACCATTCATTGAATATAAGGGAAATTAATCAGAGGGGTACAAAGGGACACTGAAATAAACATGACTGCAACAATCAATTATTAAGTTTACATCATTAGAAATATATAAATATAATGTCCCCTAATTTGATGATGAATTAGTGGCCACAAGTGCAGTTGGTGCAAGCGCAGGATGACCCACACTTGCATCCGTCATGCTCAGCCGTGGTCGCAGCGTTCATCATGGTAATCTCTTCCATGTTATAGCTGCAAAATAAACATAGGCTCACTTATTATAAAATATAAATAACAATGAGCACGATGAACCAGTTTCACCATAACAATTAGTATCAAAGAATACGCACCTCTTTTTGGTCTCGATGATGTCCGCGACGTACCCCTTCTTCCTGCAATCATATAAGCATCATTAATCAAAATAAAGTATTATATAAACTATTTTCATGACATAAATCATTTTATGATACAAGGTTTATATATATGTGTTTATTTTTTTAGGCTTACTCATTAACAAACAGTTAAATCTGAACTAATTCGATACTCGATTCGAAATCGAAGAATTAAGAACAAGTGAGACTTACACACAGCTGGACTTGTCAGAGCAGTCGCAGTTGGAGCACTTGTCAGACATGGTGGTGTTGTGGAAATTAATGTTGTGTGTAAATTGGAATGTGGTGTTTGTTTGCTATATGATTGATTCAACTCTCTGTGGAGTGGCATTTATTTATAGGTGATGCAAATGCCGCGACTGAGCTGCACGCGCCACGAATATTTTCCCTCTGCCATTTTGACATCTGTCCTTGCTCCTCCATATCACATCGAATTTACGTCGTGCAGAATCGTAGTGTGCTGCATAAATATCGGTGGACCCAATTAGTTCTACTTCACAAAATCAAATGGTAAAATCAATTTGATCCGTCATTTTTTGAAAAAAATAATTAATTTTACATTGTTGGCAACCATTATTTTTTTTAAGCGTCTAAAATCAATTTTGACAAAGTAGGTGAAATATTCTTTTTAAAAATCAATTTTAGAGGAATAAAACATAACTATCTTCATAAATAACTATACTACTATTAATGAAATCAATTTTTTTGCAAACACATCACTTTCTCAGTTTAATTTAGAATTTACAAACACTTACTATACTTTATTTTACAAAAAAGATTAATTAATATTATTTTATTGAAATGAATAGAGCTTCAAAATACATTCTTAATGTGGTAATATAGTATGTTTAAAAAGGGGGTATGAAAAAATTATTAAAAAATGTCAAAAAAAGTTTATTGAGAAATGAACGTAGTATAATTAGAATGTGTTGTGCGAACTTGATTTGACTGAAAATTAAATAAACACTACAAAATCAAAAACAGAAACAAAAAATTATTCTTTGAATTTCTCATTCTC
>JAPKLY010004938.1:0-13454 GCA_026898435.1 Prunella vulgaris
GACAATTAGAGGCTCTTATGTGCATTTAGGGAGACCTTCGCATATTAAAGTGGTTTGCCTATTGATTGTACAATACCTCAATGCATGAGTAAGTGATGCTTCACCACATGAAACATAGGATAGTACACTAATACACTTCTCACACTACTCGCTCACTTTGTGAATAAAGGTGATAGGTAGTTTACAAGTTTGACGCACTAGTAGACATAGATACCAAATCCCTTTATTTGCTTTGTGTTTTTGAATCAAGAACAATAGTCTTACCTTACAAATCCCCATTTCCTTTGGGTTCGATATAAAATAAACTTGGTTAAGCTTGCCATTGCAATAACGATCGTGTACACTTGCACGTAGACACATTTTGGCTAAACAAGTTTTTTGGCGCCGTTGTCGGGGAAACAGCTTGTTTGTTTGGTTGCT
This sequence comes from Prunella vulgaris, assembly GCA_026898435.1. NCBI lineage: Eukaryota > Viridiplantae > Streptophyta > Magnoliopsida > Lamiales > Lamiaceae > Prunella > Prunella vulgaris. The sequence goes on from JAPKLY010004938.1 coordinate 421, forward strand.
TGATAGTTGTTCTTGTTTTTTATTTTGTCTTACTATTTTTGGTGTGAGAAGTTTGATACTTGATTCTTTTTAGGTGTATGCACACAAGAAGTCAAGGGGGAGATCTTCTACCTTTTGAATCGGATCTTGAGAGAAGCCTAAGAAGAAGAAGGAGAGAAGCTCGTTTGAATCAAATCAACATGGAGAATAATATGAACGAAGCTCGAGAGGAGATAAGAGAAGAAGAGCCCTTAAGAGGACAAATACATCAAGGAGAAGAGAATTTTGCTCAAAGAGAGGTTCCACTTCAACCACAACCTATACCACACCAATACCCACCTTATCCACCACCAAATCAACCTTACTATCCACCACAATATCCCAACTACCTCAATTACCCAATTAACCAACCATACTACCCACCACCACCATATAATTACCCATACTATCCATACCCACCACCACCTCAACACCAAAGACCACAAATCATAAACCCACCTCAAAACCATGAACCATTGCTGCGAGATTATTTTGAGCCTAGAGTTAATGAGCAATATGATGGAATAGAAAGACCGCCTATTGATGCTGAAAAGTTTGAGCTTAATACGAATCTTTTGAAGTTGTTAAAGGAGTCTCCATTTGAAGGATCTAGTGATCGAGAAGACCCAAATGCGCACCTAAATAACTTCATGGAGATATGTGATACGATCAAGTACAAAGGAATGTCGGATAGTGAGAAGAAGCTCCGATTTTTCAATTTCACTTTTATAGGGAGAGCTAAAGCATGGATTTGAGCTATGAATCCTAAAGCTACCACTAGGGAGGAGTTGAGTTCCCAATTTCTTAAGAAATTCTATCCTCCATCAAAGATGCTTAAGGCGAGAGAAGAGATGAAAAATTTCCGATAAAAAGCGAGAGAGACCATATCTAGTGAATAGGAGAGGTACCGAACCTAGTTGTTGGCTTGTCCTCAACATGGTTTGAGGGATGAAGATATACTTTTGACATTCACAATAGGATTGCATGAAGGAGACAAGAATTACCTGAATTCTTGTGCCGGAGGCTCGGTTTGGACGAAGACCGTTCGTCAAGTGAATGAGATCATTGAGAACATAGCTGCAAATGATACTTTCTAAAGAGAGTCTAGCAATGGAGCAGGTGATCGAGTTGCACTTCTTGAAGAAAGATTGACTAATGTGTGTAATTTGGTCTATGGAGGCCAACATCAAAATCTTGCTCCAACTCCTATGCAAGTTAGCATTGTCGAGAGTCTTCCTCCTCCTCCTACCTCCACTCAAGAGAAAGTAAACTATATGGGTCATCCGCAATTCAACAATTCTTATCAAAACAATCAAAGGTCGTATGTTGCTCCACCGTTTAGAAACCTAGGAAGTCCATATCCAAATCAAGGAAATCCTCCTTACAATCCTAATAGAAGGCACGAGAATTTCTCATACGCCAATCCTAAGGGAACAATCCAATTGCCACCAGGGATTGATCCGGGATCAAAGCCGCCTAATAACGAGGGTAAGGGGAGTGTGGAGAACTCCTTGGCATTGATTTTGAAGAACATGGAAGATATGAGAGTGGAATTTAGAAAGATGAATAGTGAAACGAACAAGAAGTTTGATGACTTGTATGCTTCACAAGGTAATCAAATCAAGAGCTTGGAATTTCAAATGGGGCAAATTGCTTCATCCTTAAGTCCACAAGTGAATAAAGGTAAGTTCCCTTCTACAACCGAGATTAATCCTCGTGAGCATTGTAATTTGATATCATGTGTGGAGGGTGAAAATGGGGTTGTAGGGAATTCTCCTTTAAAAGTTTTTCATGATGAGATGGTGGAAGAAGTATTTCGTTGTGAGGATGTGAAATTGGTAAGGAGTAATGAGAAAGACTTGGGGGTAGAAGATATGGTGATGAAGAAAGAGAAAGAAGAGAAAGAAAAATTTGAGGGATTAGATAAAATAGGGGGTGTGGAAAGAAAGGTGGAAGAAGGGAAAGTGGAAAAAGAGGTGAAGGTGGAAATTTCAAAAGGAATGAAAAATAAGCTTGATGATCAATTCAAGAAGTTCTTTGAACTTTTCAAAAAGTTCTATTCAAAGATGCCTTGTCATGAAGCTATTGAAGAAATGCCAAATTATACAAGGTTCTTTAGAGATGCTTTGGCAAAGAAGAAGAAAGGAAATGAACCGGAAATGGTTAAGCTTACTCGTAAGAGTAGTGAGTTGATACAAAATTATTTGCCACAAAAGCTTAGAGATCCGGGAAGTTTCACATTGAGTTGCCATATTAAGGAAAGCAAGGAAATAAGGGCTTTGTGTGATTTGGGCGTAAGTGTTAACATGATGCTATTTTCTATTGCCAAGGAGTTGGGCTTGCATGACTTGAAGCCAACAAAAATGAATTTGCAAATGGCCGATGGTTCAAAAGTGAGACCAAGGGGAATTATAGAGGATGTGGTTGTTCATGTTGGTAATTTCGTCTATCCAGTTGACTTTGTTGTGCTAGATATTGAAGAAGATTTGTAGAATCCTATCATTTTTGGGAGACCTTTTCTTGCTACATCGGATGCTTTAATTAATATTAAGCGAGGAGAGGTTACTCTTGGAATGAATGGTGAGAAAGCCACTTTTTCGATCCATGGTAATTCCAAGAGTTCCCCAAAGAAGATAGGGGACCTCGCTCAACTTGGGGTTCCTTTGGACTTCGTCCCGACGCGCTTCAAGATCATCCAAACAGTGCCGGTCCCTGAAATCAATGTCGCCGAGGTGGAGCAAGCCAAGGGAGAGGAGCGAACTCCTCCCACTACCGAGCAGAAGCAGGAGGTCTGCGGGAATATCATGTTTGACACTAGTGTGCTGGATACTAGTGGTCTTACGGGGAATATTATTGAAATACCCAATTTCTCCCCCGAAATCGCCGCTCTAGCTGCTCCAGAGGTCGCCCAGACTGATGCTCCATCCTCTCCAACTCCAACCGTCCCCACTGCTCCCGAAACGTAAAGATTTTTCTCTTAGCATAGATTTTTCTTTTGTTGTTTTTAGCTAAGTTAGTGTAGCTCGTTGGGCTCGTCTCGCCCAGAAGGAGCTTTTTGGTACTTTTAAAGATAGCCAGCTGGTTGGCTTTGTAGCCGGCACTACTACTTATACTTGGAGGATTTCCAAAGTATTTTTGTAAGAATGACTTTTTGTTTCAACTTGTTCTATTTAAATTATATGCATGTTATATCTTTAATTAGCTCGTTTTCTTATTTTTAGTACTTATTTGTTCGTCTTACTCTACTTAGGGAAGCGAATCATTCGTTTTACGCTGCTTTGGACTACGAATTTGTACTTTATTTGCATAGTACATATTCTTCATCTTATACCACTTAGGGTCGCAAATTGCTCCTCTTAAGCCCCTTTGGGCAGCGAGTTGTACTTTTCTCAATGCACTTTGGCAGTTGGGTTTCGAGAACCTTGCCTTAGACATTTTAATCGTCTTTTTGTGAATTTTTCTAACTTAGGGTAGTGGGCGCTTAGTGATCCTTTAAGAAGGAAACCTTCGCTAACCCGGGGCACTTCGACCTTTGCCTTGAGCTTCAGATTATAACGTTCAGGACCTTAGCCCTTGAGTGCTTTAGGAGCTCGAATAGTTGATATTTCTTGAAAAATTTTCCAACTTAATATAGCAATGTAATTTACACTGGTTTGTCATCAACACCTCTGATGCGAACCTTCGACTAGTCTTTTACAAAATTTTGTTACACCTTCTACTGTTAAAATTTCTTCAGATGTGCTGCGCTCCACGTATATGACGAGGATTTCCCTTCCATATCCTCAAGGTCGTACGTCCCGTTTGCCCAAGTTGCGATAACTCGGAATGGTCCTTCCCAATTTGGTCCGAACACACCAGGTAGAGTTGCTAGCTTCCTTCTTAGTACCAACTCCCTTACCTTGAAACTTCGATCTCGAACCTGAGAGTTGTAGTATTTCTCCGCCCTATGTTTGTAGGTGGCATTCTTCAACTCCGACGAAGCTCTAGTTTCTTCAAGCAAGTCCTTCTCCACTTCTAAAGCTTCGTCTTTCTCCTTCTCTTCATATCCTACCACCTTCCAAGTCTTGTTCTAAACTTCCACCGGTACAACTACTTCTGTTCCGAAGGCTAGGGCAAACGGTATTTCCCCGGTACTTGCTCGGTATGATGTTCTGTAGGACCACATCACTTCTGGCAACTCATCTGCCCAACTTCCTTTCTTATCCTCAAGATGGATCTTCAACACGTGCTTCAGGATCTTATTCACTGACCAGACCGTTCGACTGTGGATGGTACGGAGTTGATTAATGTTTCTTGATGTTCCACGAATTGCATAACTCTCTTAACTTCTGACCGTCGAATTATCTACCATTATCCGTCACTATCGATTGCGGGAGCCCGAATTGGCATATCAAAATTTTCCATATGAAACCGATCATCCTTTCCTACTTCATGGTTGCGAGTGCCTCGGCTTCTGCCCACTTAGTGTAATAGTCCACCGCTACTACGGCGAACTTCACACCGCCTCTGCCAGGTGGGAATGGGCCGATCAAGCCGATACCCCATTTTGCAAAAGGTCATGGGCTGAAGGCCGATTTGAGTTGAGTAGCTGGAAAGTGGATATTAGGTGCAAACAGTTGGCACTTTCGGTATCTCCGGGCGAAGCTAATGGCATCTTTGCGAAGAGTGGGCCAGTAGTACCACTGCCTGATTGTCTTGTATGCCAAAGATTGCCACCCACCGTGACTCCCACAAATTTCTTGGTGGATTTCTTCTAACACCTCGAACCCTTGCTTTTCAGACAAGCATTTGAGTAGGGGTAGAGAGAATCCACGTTTGAAAAGTTGGCACTGGGCACTGGCTGCTTGCTTCACTAGCCGACTAGCTTCCCATGCTTCTTCTGGGATAGACCTGTCCTTCAAGTATTTTTCGATTGGAGTGCGCCAATCTTTGTCATCTTCATGCCCGCCACTCGAAGTTTGATTTACTTTGTAATCAGACGTCGAGGGGTCCTTTAGCTTCATGACAACGACCTCCGTCAATTCTGCTTCACCATTCCTGGTAGCTAGTTGGGCTAGTGCATCAGCTTGTGTGTTCTCTAGCCTTGGGATTTGCTCGATGTAAACTTGTTTGAATATCGAGATCAGATGCTCCACTATCTTTTGGTACATCATCATCTGCTGGTCCTTAGCTTCATATTCTCCCCGGACTTGGGATATTATTAGCTGGGAATCTCCGAAAATCTGAAGATTAGTTGCCCCCACAACTAATGATAACCTAAGTCCGGCTATCAGCGCTTCGTACTCCACTTCGTTGTTTGTGGCTCTGAAGTCAAACCAAATTACCGAGGTGAAGACTTGTCTATCGGGCTTATCAGTACTACACCAGCTCCTGCTGCTGTGCTAGTTGATGATCTGTCGATGTAGAGGTGCCACAGAGCTATACGCCCACTTGTCGGATCTTGTGGGAAAGTTAGCTCGACGATAAAATTGGCGAGCGCTTGTCCCTTAATCGCTGTTTGGTGTGCTTAGGTTATATCGTATTGGCTAACTTCTAGTGACCATTTCAACAAGTGTCCTGCAGTGTCTGGTCGGTGCAGTATTTGCCTTAGTGGGAACGTTGTCAACACCTCTACTGAATGGTCGAAGAAGTAGGGCCGCAATTTTCTAACACTCATCACCAGTGCATAGGTTAGCTTCTTTGTTGGGGTGTACCGCAACTCAGCTTCGTGTAAGGCTTGACTTACTTAGTACACTGGTAGGTGCGTCTTGCCCTCTTCTCGAACTAGTACTGAGCTAATAGCTACCTCCAACGCTGCCAGGTGCAGGTATAGTTGTTCACCAGGTACTGGCTTTGATAATATCTGTGTGTTGGCCAGGTACTCTTTGATGCTTTCGAAAGCTCTCTGGTACTCGCTCGTTCATTTGAAATCGTCCTTGTGTCTCAGTCTATTGGCTTTCATCGCATCAAAGAACGGATGACTTCGGTCACCGGACCTAGAGATGAACCGATTCAAAGCTGCCAAACATCCCATCAGTCTTCGAACCTTCGGTACTGAGTCTGGAGCCCCCATTTCTATGATTCATTTAACCTGCATCGGATTGACCTCTATCCCTCTCTGGCTCACCAGGTGTCCCAGGAATTTCCCCGAATGGACACCAAAGCTGCTCTTCTTTGGATTCAACTTCATATTGTAGTGGCGTAGTATGTCGAAGGTTTGCTTAAGGTGGTCAAGGTAATCCTCCTTCCGTAAACTTTTGACTACTATGTCGTCCACGTACACCTCCATGGTATGGCCGATGTGTTGATCGAACATCTTGTTCACCAACCTTTGATATGTAGCTCCGGCGTTGATGAGTCCGAACGACATCCTCTCCCAAAAGTACATGTTCTTGTTGGTGTAGAACTCCGTGTGCTCTTGGTCATCCGGGTGCATTGCTATATGGTGATAACATGCGAAAGCGTCCATAAATGTCATCATTTCATGGCCTGCAGTGCTATCGACAAGTTGATCAATGTGGGGCAGTGGGAAGTTTTCTTTTGGGCACGCCTTGTTTAGGTCCGTGAAGTCGATGCATAGCCTCCACGTTCCGTTGGGCTTCTTCACCAGGACCGGGTTTGCAACCCACTGCGGGCACAATGCTTCCTTGATCAACTTGGTGTCCAATAACTTCTTCACCTCCGTGGTTAATGCCTCGTACTTGTCTAGTCCGTACTTTCTTCGATTTTGGCGAATAGGTCTCCTCGTCGTGTCTGTGTTGAGCCGGTGGCATGCGTGCTCCAACGGGATTCCCGTCATGTCTTCATAGGACCAGGCAAATACATCCAGGTTGGACATCAAGAATTCTTCCATCTTTGACCTGTACGGCTCTGGCAACTCGGAACCTATGAAAATTTCCAAGTCTGCCTTGTACCTGGATAGCTGTCAACTCCTCCATGGGGGTGGCTTTCCTTTTTTGGCTCTTCCATCTTGGATCTTTAATGAACCCGTCCCAGTCCTCCTTTGTTGTGGGTTCGTGACCTATTCGAGGTTTGAGATCTTCACTTCTTCCATTAACTTTGGCAGGTTCATCAACTTTTTCTGCTTCTTGAGGAGTTGGATTGGATGGTCTTTCAATCTGGGATGGTTCTTCAATCTGTGATGGTTCTTCAACCTGGGGAGCTTCGTCAACTTCCATCGGCACTGGTTCTTGACCTCCCTAAGGTTCTCCAACTTGTGTTCCTACAACTTCTTCCATAGGTGCCGGCTGTGAGTCTTCCATCGGTTCCTGCACTTGGGTGACCTCTACTGTTTCCTCTGGCAGGTTGTCCACTTCCATCAACTCAGCTTCAACTGAGATGATGTCCAGGATGTTGGGCTCGTCTGCCGGAATGTGCACTTCTTCAAGTACATGGACCGGTGCTACATTCTTGTTTACCTGACCACTCTTGATCTAGAGTAAACACTCTCTAGCCTTTTTCTGGTCACCTTTTATGGTTCCAGCACCTTTTGGAGTTGGAAATTTCAAATCATAATAGTAGGTTGAACACACCGCTTTGAATTCATGTATAAAAGAGTGGCCAAGGAACCCATTATAGGAAGACTGCTGGTCAACAACAAGGAAGTCTACGAGCCTAGTCAGTCTCCTTTCTGGGTCCTCGGCCGATACAAGTTGGACGCTCAACCTAATCTGGCCTACGGGGACGGTTACAGCTTCTCCGAACCCCAGTATCCTAGCATTACTAGGTTCTATATTCGAATCAAAATCACCTAAGGTATCTAAGGTTGATTTGAACAAAATGTTGATGAAGGCGCCTGTGTCCACTAGCAGCCGGTGGACTTTAACGTTCATGATGTTGGCACTGATCACCATCACCAACGAGTCATTGTTGGGGGTCAGAATCCCCTTCAAGTCCGACTGAGAAAATGTGAGCTCAGCAGTCAGTTGAGTAGCGGGCTTGGATCCAGAACTTCCTTCCTGGACCTGGTTTATGGCTCGGACTTCTGCCTTTCATTGCCGTTTAGAAATGGAGTGTCTCCCATCTTCGAGACCTCCGACAGCTCCTACTTGTTCCTCGAGAACTAGGAGTTCCCGAGTTGGCTCTTGATCTTGCGGAGGTGGGAGAGGTGCCCTACGTTTGTGTTGAGGACCACGTCGGTCCTCATCCTCCTCTTCATCGTCGGAGACCTCTCATCTCTCGATCCTGGTTCTCTTCGCCGGTGCCTTCTGCATGAACTCAGCCAGCTTCCCGTCCTCGTAAAATTTCCAAAGTTGTTTGAGGAGGTTGCGACACTCGCTTGTGAAATGGCCGATGGACTGGTGATAGGCACAGAATTTGTTTAGGTTCAACTTCGTGCGGTCCTGACGGATTCTCTGAGGTTCGTTCAACATCGCCTTGTCCTTGACCGCTACGAACACATGGTCAACGGAGATGGTAAGTACTTGGTTGAGTTTTTCCTTGAACTCATCTCCGTCACCACAAGCTTTCAAGTTCCGGGGAGCTTTGTAAGTGCCCCCGGACTTCTTCCTATGCTGCCTTTTCTCGTCAGAGCTACTGACCTCCTTCAGCAGTGCCTCCTGCATAGCCACATACACCCTGGCCTTGTGTCGGAACTCGGAGTAGGTGTTTGGGCATGCGAGGTGCATCTCCTTCCAGAGCTCGGTGCCCTTCTTCAATCCGGCCATCACGACAACAATCTTCGTGTCCTCGCTTAGCGGTTCACCTTCCAGCAATATCTTATCGAACATTTCTAGGTACTGCTGGCCAGTTTCATTCTCGCCTTGGTGTACGTTAGCGAGTCGGTGTTTCTAGGTCAAGTACGACCCGTATCCCGAAAAGTGGGGCAGGAACTCCCTCGTGAGTTGGCCAAAAGATTGGATGGACCCCGGGGCAAGTGAAGAGAAGCAGCAATGGGCACGGTTCCCTAAGGTCAACGGGAAGTTCCGGCACTGGGTCTCATCCGTGGCGCCCACAGAGATCATGTAGTCTGCATACTTGGAGATGTGGACTTTGGGATCAGATTCTCCCCAGTATGTGGACATTGTCGAAAATTGTATCTTCTTCTAAACTGGCGCCTTCAGTATGGCTGGTGCCAGTGGTGATGCTAGAAGTGAGGTAGCGTCAACTCCGCCAGCTTTGGCAGCTACCTGCTTTTGCAGCTGATCGATCGTCTTTTTGAGTGTGGCGAGCTCATCATCGTGAGCTACCTCCTATGGAGGTTGTTCAATGGTCGTGCATCTTATGGACGCACATCCCCGTAGTCCCTCGCTCTGGGGTAGCCCCTCAGTGATGGGATGGAACTGGCGGCCTCCGTTCGTGCCAAGTCTATCAGCGGCCGGCCTCCTTAATCGATCATGTGTGGACCTACGCGGACGTAGATCCGACTCTCCTCTTCGTGATGAAGCAGGGGCCGACACTTGTTCGTCCTCTTCTCGTCTAGGTCCCAATCTACCTCGGAGGACCTTCCTGGGTTGGTGAGTTGCTGATGTCTCCGTATAAGCAGTAGTTCACCCTTCTCGTGACCCAAGCCTATCAGCCATTTTTGCCTTACCGGCATCTTCCCTGTGTTGGCGAGCTCTGGTTGAGCTCATCTCCTATTCAGCGGGGAGGTCGCTTGCTTGCCCCTGGGTTTGTGTGGCTTGAGTACGTCGGGTCGTTTGTTCCCCCAGCATCATTGGCTGGAGCTTGTCGAGACGCTTGAGCGAGCTCACCTTGTTGTCGTTGTTGTAGCCTTTGCAACGTGGCGATCGTACGCTGAAGCTCGTCGGGATAATTGACGATGTCCCGGAGAGCAGGGTTTGGTGTTCCCATCTTTATTGGAGCTCCTAAATGTATTCACCTGCAGGCGGTGGCTGATTCTGTCATTGCTAAACTTTCTCGTTGGAAAGGGTCTTCGCTTTCGATGGTGGGTAGACGCTATCTTGTTAACTCGATAATCGTGGCCAGCTTGGTTCATACAATGATGATTTATAAATGGCATGCTGTCTTGGTCAAGAAGGTAGACGATGCTATGAGGAACTTTATTTGGACGGGGTCCACCTTAGCTCTGAAGTCTTCCTGTTCGGTCTCTTGTAAGAAATGTTGTTCTCATATCTCTGAAGGGGGTCTGGGCATTCGTTCTTTGCGCCTTGCAAATGCTTCCTACACTTTTAAGCTTGCTTGGGATGTTTTCCAAACTCGTACAATAGATTTGCAGCTACTTCATGATAGGTTCTTTGCTGACCGGGTTCGGCGAAGTCACCGTTTTCTTTCCTCCATTTGGCCTGGTATAAAAAGACACTTGCCAAGTATTGCAAATGGGGCTCGTTGGTTAATTGGGAGGTCTTCTAATGTTAAGTTCTGGCATGAGAATTGGCTCGGTTACGTGCTGGTGGATGCCCTGGAAATTCCTTCTCATGTGGCTTGTACTTTAGAAGGTAGGGTGGGAGACTTTTTCTTTGATGATTGCTGGTACTTGGATATCTCTTTTGCCCTTGCTTATCCTGGCGTCGTGGAGGACATTCTGGAGGTTGTTGTTTCACCGGAGGTAGATAGACTTGTTTGGGGGAACACGGTGTCGGGAGAATTTACGTCTAGGATTGCTTACGACACCTTGCGTTCTGCTGCTCCTACTGCCCTCCCTTTTGAGTGGATTTGGCAGCCACATATCCCACCTTGCAGGTCCATTTTGGTGTGGCGGGCTATGCATGGGCGGATTCCTACATCCGATTGGCTGTCTCATTTTGGGGTTGCAGGTCCGAGTATTTGCCCTTTATGCATGGAAGGTCCCGAGAGTTTATCTCACATTTTTTTGGGTTGCTGTTTCTCTAGACAAGTGTGGGATGCTTTGGCTCAGCTTTTTGGTGTTTCTGTTCCCTTACATGAGGGCTTCCTTTATTTGGTGGTTTATGCATCTTTATTACAATTTTCTCCACAAATTGGGAAACTATGGCAACTCACTTTTGTCACTGTTATTTGGGGAATTTGGAGAATGCGTAATCTCCGGGTTCATGAGGAGGTTTGCATCTCCCCTAAAAGATGCTTTGCACTGGTGTTGGCTCATGTTAGAGAATTGGCGGGCACGGTTGGGGGTCATTCATTTGGGTCGGTGGATGAATTGCTTATTGTCCAGCAGCTAGGTACTTCGCTGCGTCCAAGAGCTGTATTGAAGGTGATCCGTGGAAGGTGGCAGCCCCCTCCCCCCGGTTGGGTAAAGGTTAATGTGGATGCAACCTTGTGCGACCCGCCTAATTTTGGTTATGCTGGGATTGTCTTCCGTAATTCACGGGGTTTCTTCATAATGACCGGGACATTTCAGGCAGGTTGGGGCTGACCACTTGAGGATGAAATCTCTGCTATTCTGCTGGCTGTTGAAATTGCTCATACTAGGGGATGGCGTCAGATTTGGGTGGAGTCTGATTCGGTACTTGTTGTCAAAACAATGAGGCGGGAATTAGGCATCATTCCGTGGCGGGTGAGATCTCGGTGGGAGCTTGTTACGGGTCTTATGGAATCAATGTCAGTCCATTTTTCTCACATTCTTCGCGAAGGTAATGCCGTTGCTGATGCTTTAGCTCGCCGACGGATTCCTGGGCTCTGGGAGGGTCTTTGGCCTGATTTCCTAGGCCACCTTTTATTCTTGGACATGCATGCGAATTTCACAAGGGTTAGGTCTTAATCTTTATTTTAAGTTTTTGGTTCCTGGTGCTTTGGTTATTTTTTGCTGGGGATGTTTTTTGGGAGATTTGAGCTCCCTGATTTTTATACAAGGTTGGGGCAGCTTTAGGCTGCAAACTGCCACTTTGTCTGAAAATGTCGGTTTGGAGAATTTCCTTTTAGTTAGGCTTCTCCGTTGCTGTGATGTGCTGAACTGGGTGTGTAGTTTGGGGCTGGATTTCATGCTAGCTTGTTTGTATGGGGGAGGACTTTGGGGAGTTTTGGGCTGTCACGTTGCTGCGCTGGAATAACTTGGGGTATCTTTTTGCAGGTTGGGAGAGTTACATTTTTTCTTTTAATGCAAATGGCTGATTTACATAATTTGTTTGCTGACATTATGCTGGAATTGATAGAAAGCTTCCATCCGACTTCAATTTTTGGCAGGTAGTTAATTCCTTTTAATGGGTGGCAGGGAGTTACGTCCTTGGCTGATCCCTGGTTCTTTTCTGAATGTTTGCTGCTTAAACGGAAGTGTGCAGGCTGCTGTTTTTGTTTAGGCAGTAATTGGGTGTCTCCAGCTGTGCTTTGGCTGTTTTGCTGGAATTGAATGTTGTGGGATGTTTCACAACATTTTTTCTTAGGATGCTGTATGCTATTGGACTTTACTTTGCTGTTACAATGTTGGAATATTAATGGTGCTTCCTTATGCGGATTTGGAGCTGGGAGAGTTACTACTGAGGCTGGTCAGCTGTTAGTTTGATGTTTTATTTTCTGGGCAACTTTGGCAGATTTTGTTGCCTTTTATGTTGTGACATTTGGCAGTTTAGTTTCTTTTTCGCTTTTTATTTTTTAACCTATGGGATGACTTTAATTTATTTGGTACTCTTTTTCCCTCCGTCCGGTTTTTCCACAAGGGTGATTTTCCGGTGAGGTTTTTAACGAGACCAACATAAATTGTTTTTGATCCCGCCTCCCGGGTTGTGGGACTTCCGCTGATCCTTTTTATTTTTATTTTTCCTCTTTAAATAAATTTTATTTGTTAATACTATTGTCTTGCCATTCAACATAAGACCTATAAATACTCAATTAAATCATATTAGACATAAATTAAACACTTGCCACGAAAATCCCTTTTTAAAACACATGAAAAACTCATAAAATAAAGTTGTAGGACTAATTTCAAACTAAACTTTTAAACGATTTTCTTCCAGGTTTTAAGACCAAAACACTTAATATTTTAAGGCTATTAAACTGTCAAAATTTCGAAAATAGACTGGCATATATTTTGGTATTTCTAAAACAAGAATTTTGACGACTAGAATCACATAAAGGACTAAAATCAGTTCCTCGACTTCTACTAAGTAAAAACTCACGAAAATTGGTCAATATGCATTATAAATCATGTCAAACATTCTGGTAAT
>JAPKLY010004939.1:0-13452 GCA_026898435.1 Prunella vulgaris
CATTTACTGCTGGGAAAGGATGACGTTCAGGCTTATCAACGCCGGAGTAACCTACCAAAGGTTGGTGAATAAGATGTTCGGCCAACACATCGGTGAGTCCATGGAGGTGTACATGGACGACATAGTGGTCAAGAGTTTGAGAAAGGAAGATCACCTCGACCACCTAAAACGAACCTTCGATATACTACGCCACTACAACATGAAGTTGAACCCCAAGAAAACCAGCTTCGGCGTACATTCGGGAAAATTCCTGGGGCATCTGGTAAGCCAATGAGGAATAGAGGTCAACCCGATGCAGGTCCAATGCATAATCGAGATGGGTGTGCCCGATTCCATACAAAAGATTCAAAGGTTGACCGGGTGCATGGCTGCCCTGAACAGGTTCATCTCCAGGTTTGGAGACCGGAATCGCCCATTCTTTGAGGCAATCAAGGCGAACACGCGGAGGTACAAGGAGGAAGCTAAAGCCAATAAGCTGCACCTTAAAAACTACTTCGTGTGGACAAGCGAATGTCAACGAGCCTTTGAAGACATTAAAGCATACCTGCCTGATACGCTGGTCCTGTCAAAACCAGTACCTGGTGAGAAGCTGTACCTGTACCTCGCCGCATCGGAGGTGGCCATCAGCTCCGTCCTGGTCCGAGAAGAGGCAAAAACATACCTACCAGTGTACTACGTAAGCCAAGTCTTACACGAAGCTGAGTTGCGGTACACCCCAACAGAGAAGCTAGCCTACGCACTTGTGATGAGTGTTAGAAAATTGAGGCCCAACTTCTTCGACCACCAGGTAGAGGTGCTGACGACGTTCCCACTACGTCAAATACTACAGCACCCAGACACCGCCGGACGTCTGTTGAAATGGTCACTAGAGGTAAGCCAATACGGTATAACCTACGCACCCCGAACAATGATCAAGAGACAAGCGCTCGCTGACTTCATCATCGAGCTAACTTTCCCACAAGATCCGACGAGGGGACGTATAGCTCCATAGCACCTCTACGTTGACGGATCATCAACCAGCACAGCAGCAGGAGCCGGTGTAGTACTGATCAGCCCGGATAGATAAGTCTTCACCTCCACAATCCGGTTCGACTTTGAGCAACCAACAACGAAGCAGAGTACGAAGCTTTGATAGTTGGACTTAGGTTATCATTAACTGTGGGGGCAACCAACCTTCAAATTTTCGGAGATTCCCAACTAATAATATCCCAAGTACGGGGAGAGTACGAAGCAAAGGATCAGCAGATGATGACCTACCAGAAGATAGCAGCGCATCTGATCTCAATGTTTATGCAGGTTTACATCAATCAGATGCCTTGGCTGGAAAATACGCAAACAGACGCCATAGCCCGATTAGCTACCAGTAACGGCGAAGCCGAGGTCACGGAGGTTGTAGTCACCAAGTTAAAGAACCCCTCAACGTCTGATTACAAAGTAAATCATACCTCGAGTTGGGGGCAAGAAGGCAGTGATGATATAGTGAAGATTGGTGCACTCCGATTCAAAAATACTTAAAGGATGGAACAACCCCCGAGGACACATGGGAAGCTAGTCGGCTAGTGAAATAAGCTACCAGATATACGTTGGTGGATGGCCTGCTCTACAAACGTGGATTCTCTCTACCCCTACTCAAATGCTTATCTAAGAAGCAAGAGTTCGAGGTGTTAGAAGAAAATTCACGAAGGGATTTGTGGAAGTCACGCTGGGGGGCAAGCTTTGGCATACAAGATAATCAGACAGGGGTACTACTGGCCTACTCTTCGCAAAGATGACATTAGCTTCGCACGAAAGTGCCGAAAGTGTCAACTTTTCGCACCTAATATCCACTCCCCAGCCAACCAACTGAAGTCGGTTTTCAGCCCATGGCCTTTTGCAAAATGGGGTATCGACTTGATCGGCCCATTCCCACCTGGCAGAGGCGGTGTGAAGTTTGTTGTTGTAGCTGTAGACTATTACACCAAGTGGGCTGAAGCCGAAGCTCTCACGATAATAACACAAGAAAGAATGATCGGCTTTAAATGGAAGAACCTGATCTATCGGTTCATGCTTCCGCAATCGATCATCACGGACAACGGAAGGCAGTTTGACGGCCAAAAGTTGAGAGATTTTTGAGTTCGTGGAACATCAAGAAGCACTACTCAACTCCATACCATCCGCAGTCAAACGGCTAGGTCAAGGCTGTCAACAAAATTCTGAAGCACATATTGAAGATCCGCCCCGAAGATAAGAAAGGAAGCTGGGCAGACGAACTCCTGGAGGTTCTGTGGTCTTACAGAACATGATACCGTGCAAGTACCGAAGAGACGCCGTTTGCTTTAGCCTACGAGACTGAGGCAGTAGTACCGGTGGAAATCCAGAATAAGACTTGGAAGGTGGTAAGGTTTGACGAAGAAAAGAACGACGAAGCCCTGGCAGTAGAAAAAGATCTGATTGAAGAGACCAGAGCTTCGTCGGAAATGAAAAACGCCACCTACAAGCGTAGGGCGGAGAAGTACTACAATTCCCAAGTCCGTGACCGAAGGTTCAAAGTTGGGGATCTAGTACTAAAGAAGAAATTTATGGCCCCACCGGGTGTATTTGGGTCAAATTGGGAAGGACCGTTCCGGGTTACCGCAGCCTGGGCAAACAGCACTTATGACCTCGAGGACGCTGAAGGAAATGCCTCATCATACACCTGGAGCGCAACACATTTAAAGAAATTTTATTAATAGACCAGGATTTTGTAATAGACTAGTCAAAGGTTCGCATCAGAAGTGTTGATAGCAACCAAAGTAAATTACGTTGCTATAAGAACTTAGAAGTTAGAAGTTTTTCTTGAAAAAATATCCCAATTGTTCGAAGGTTATCAAAATATCCAACCGTTCGAAGGTTCGCGAAAATATTCCAACCATAATGCCTGGTTCGTTGGTTATTAATGAGAGTTTATATTTCATTGGTTATTAATGCCTGGTTCACTCTTTAGATGACCTTTATGACAGAAATTTTAGGAAGTTGGCTGTGATTGACACATAACGGAATTCACCAAAAGCATAACACCACTCTTGCACACATCAGTGTTAGTTAGTAATTTATAGATTCAACATATTTAGTTTTCTTTTAATTTTTCTGCTTTAATCAGTAATTAGTTAGAAACCCAGATTTGCAATTTCATTATTATTTATTTCATTCGAAGAAGACATACAATCATAGGGTTAGAATTATCACAGTTTTTTCCCTAGGGTTCGATATTAATTTATAACTTGGTCAACCATCCTACTACATGATCCTATACACTTGAGTTCATCTACTATTTATCCTACATCAGTTATATATCATAGCTTGATTTATTTTTATCATAAAAAAAGGTATTTGACATTGATTTGTTAATCAATTTTTTTCTCACAACTCCTAACATTTTAGAAATTTCTTCACTTAGAAATTTTATTTTGTGGATAAACACAAAAACGAGAATAAAGTATATTAATTTTATAAATTTTATTCTATTAATGAATTAATTAATAATATTATAATTTTTTTTTTATTGAATTATAAAATCTCAATGAAAATTTTAAAGATAAATCTATTATGCAGCTGTTACACAAAATTATAGAATATGATAATAGTGGTCTAAGAAATTAAATGAAAGAATTGATTTCACCTCTCTCTAAAAATTTAGACTTTTAGATGAGATAGAATTTTTTCATAGTATTAGAGTTTAACACGGCCGCGTTCTAATTTGATTCTCACTTAAAGCAACTTCACTTATATTAAATTGTTGACAATCCAGAGAAAATTGAGAATTAACCCACGAATGAGGAAGAATAACATGCTATGTTTAGATATAGAAATTTAAAATCTAACAGATTTAGAAATCTTAAGAATTTATAAATTTCAAATGACGTGAATTTGTCAAGTATTTTAAAATTTCTCCAATTTGAACTAGAGTTAAATCAAAGTATTTAAAATTCATTAAATTGAATATCTTACCCAACACAAATTATAATATACAATATTTCTCTAAGTCCGACCCCGTACTATATACCCAGATAAAATTCACGGATCCTTATCGGGTCAAACCGGGTCAAATAAAAATTTCAAAGAAAAATTTGGGTAGTCCCAGAATTTATTGATTTTATGTTGATAATATGTTGTTAATGTAATAATACCTTACATGTGTTACTATCTCGACATACCCAGAATGTATATTACATGAACATACTGTAAGACAAAATGTGTGTTACTGCATCTTAAAAAAATAACTTTTTGTACTTTTAAAGTAACTATAAGGATAATATGTAGTTTTACCAGAATAAATATGTATTTCCTAATTTATTTTTTATTTTTTTATTGATTTTATCTTGATAATATGTTGTTAATGTAATAATACCTTACATGTGTTACTATATCTCGACAGTTCTAGAATGTATACTATATGAACATATGTGTGTTACTCTAAGGCAAAATATGTGTTACTACATCTTAAAAAATTAAAATTTTGTACTCTTAAGGTAACTATAAGGATACTATGTGTTTTTACAAGAACAAATATGTGTTTCTTAATTTATTTTTCATTTTTTTATGTAGATAAGATAATAATATCTTACATATATTATTATATCTCGAAAGTCCCAGAATGTATCCTACACGAACATATGTGTGTTATGGTAAGGCAAAATGTGTGTTACTAAATCTTAAAAAATATTGATTTCTATAAAAATCAATAAATATTTGTTGGGACAATCTGGGTATTTTGATTAGATCCCAAAACCCCTGATGAATCTGCCTAAGTACAGTTGTTCAGGATAAAATAGTTCAAGATAGTTAGGTTAGAAATTCAGTACAGGAGGAACTTGCTGAAGACTGAAGAATATTGGAGTCGACCCAATTTACTGAAGTCTGAAGTATAATCCATCCTGAAGGAGTAAGTCAGTCTTGCTGAAGATTGCCTGATCTGAAGCTGAAGATCGAAGCCTGTTAATCCGTCCTGAAGTCAATCCTGAAGTACCATTGGCTGATGTTTCTACTGAGTACACTAAGCATACTCAGGACAGAACTTAGTCAGTGAAGAGTAAGTGTAATCTATCAGGCTGTGCTGAATGCACTTAAGACCTGACTTAGGCCTTGGTTTCTTTTATCTGAACCATGTAAGTCCAAAGCAAAAAGGTTACACATACTGGGCTGAATAATCTATCAGGCTGTGCTGAATACACATAAGACCTGACTCGGGCATTAGTTCAGATCACCTGAACCATGTAAGTCCAAGGCAAAAAGGTTATTTATGCTATGGGACAAGAGACAAAGAGAATGTCAGTAAGACTCCAATGAAGACAAACATTCAGACTGAGTTATTAATAAGAGACTCAGAGTATTGAATGTACAAGGAAGGACAAATGTCTGTAAGTTAACTAGCCGTTAGAATGGAGAGCCAATGATCTTTCGACACGTATGTACGGAGTCTGCGCAGCATTTAATGCGATATTTAATGCGTCTCAAAGTTGCAGGCGATGGGACAGACTTGCCAGAATAAGCATGGCGGTTAGGTCAAACAGTATTTCTATCCTGCAACCACCCCAAAATAGGAAAGATTTGATTTGATCTCCTCCAACGGATCTATTTTGAATCTTGCCTATAAATATGGAGAACCTTGCAACCATTCAATGTTAACGGGAAATTTCCAAGAGAAAACTCTCAAGAATCCAAGCTCTCAAAGTATACTGTAAGCAACACTCTGCAATTAAATTTCCCTAGTGTTGTAGTAGGATTCACTCTGTATTTGCTTAGATCGATAGCTCTAATATTTAGCATTGTTTTGTATTGCTAGAGCTATCTCAGTTGGAAACCAGAATACCAAACCACTCAGGGTGTGAGATTGGGTGGTTAGAAGGACTGGGACTTGTAAAACGCCCAGGGGTCAGTTCCTAAGAGAGGAAGTTGGCTACTCGTGTCCCTTGGCACGTAAAACCAAGCACCTATCCTCAGGGTTTTGAGAATAGCTTCCTGTTAAATCAGGCCGTGGACGTAGGAGTTGGTTATCTCCGAACCACGCTAAAAAGTCTCTTGTGTGCTGATTTACATACTTGTTCAGGATCATAATTGTCATCATAATAAACTGAACATTCTGCCTTGTTTTATCCTCAGGACTGAATCAATCATCCTGAATCTTAAAACGGTGCACTCAGCCCTAACCACTAGTTTACTAAGCAATTCAGAGAAAATGCTTTCAGAAATTAAAACGAGTAGAATCTAAGGGCTCACTTTCCGCACGTACTCTAGCTCACTGAGATAGTAGTCCAACTGACTCGTTTCCAAGCAGTCAGTAGGTTTGTTATCTCTACTGAGCTTCCGAGCACATTACTCACACTCAGCTTATCTGACTCGTTACTGAATTGTCCCTGCTATCCCTGTGGACCTTCAGCATACTGAGTAATTCAGGAAATCCTGACTGAGAGTATAAGAGCATTTTTCTGAGTCTTTCAGAAAAAATCTGACATCAGTGTATTCCCCCCATACACTGATTGTACTCGTTTCTCGGAATCCAAGAGGTCAGGCCCGAGCCGCTCCTTCTCGGGATCAAACTCAGCCCAATGCACCCAGGCCAAGAAGGAACATGAGGCCCACCCCCAGGAATCAATATAGGGCTCCTGAACCTCAGGCTGACACCCATACACCCTCAACTTCCCAGGCACAAAGGAAGAAAACTGTGTATGTTGATGTTTCAGGGAGACAGGTTTACACTTCTGATGCTATCAGAATTGTTAAACAAATCTGGATCCCGAAGGGTATGGCTGACTCAGTAGGACCCAATACGAGATGGGTACCTGAGGCCTGATTCTTTTCAGGTCGTTGCGGGCTACAAGAAGAGAAAGGAGGATCTGATGAAGGACTGGTACTTGGACTCAGGATGTTCCAGGCACATGACCGGATTTTGTGATCTCCTTCAGGATTATGTAGCTCAGTAAAGCCCGCAGGTAACCTTTGGTGATAACTCTAAGGGTTTCACCAGAGGATTCGGAACCCTTGTTATTGGCTCTGTCCGTGTACTGAATGTATCATATGTTGAGGGACTGAGACATAACTTACTCTCGGTCAATCAGTTTTGTGACCGAGGATATAGTGTAGAATTTACATCTAACATGTGTCTTGTGAAGGACAAATCTACACTACAGGTTCTGATTACAGGTATCAGGAGGGGCAATGTATATTTTGCTAATTTCAAGAGCAGTCCTCCTGAAACTTGTTTGGTTGCTAAGAGCTCCTCTGAGCTCAGTTGGCTTTGGCATAAACGCCTGAGTCACTTAAACTTCAAGATTATTAACAAAATTTCTAGACTATCACTTGTAGATGGTCTACCCAATGAAGTTTTTAGCAAAGACCACGTGTCCGGAGCATGTCAGGAAGGCAAGCAAACCAAAGCTTCATTCAAAGTGAAAGAAGCCTTCTCAACTGACAGAGTGCTTCAGCTTCTGCACATGGATCTCTTTGGTCCAGTTACTCCTGTCAGCATAAATGGTAGGAAATATACCCTTGTTGTTGTTGATGATTATTCCAGGTATACATGGGTTATTTTCTTGCTGAACAAAAAGGAGACTCAGGTCAAGCTTCCAGAGTTACTCAAGCAATTGAGCACTGAACAGGGTCAGAGCATAGTCAGGATCCGATCAGATCGAGGAACTGAGTTTATAAACTCTATTATAACTGACTTTTGTACTAACCATGGTATAGCTCATGAGACTTCTGCAGCCAGGACCCCTCGCAGAATGGGATAGCTGAAAGAAGAAATCGGACTCTGAAGGAAGCTGCCAGGACCATATTTGCTGAGTCAGGATTGCCTAAGAAGTACGGGGCTGAAGCAATCAACACTGCTTGCTACACTCAGAACCGATCTATGCTGAACAAACAACATGCTCAGACACCTTATGAAACTTGGAACAAGAGGAAGCCTCGCATCTCTTATTTCTATATCTTTGGGTGTAAGTGTTTCATCCAGAACAATGGGAAAGACAAGCTGAAAGCCTTTGATAGCAAATCTGATGAGGGAGTCTTCTTAGGATACTCCTCAGTCAGTAAAGCCTTCAGGGTGTATAACTGTCGGACCCTTTGTGTGGAGGAAACACCTCATGTTGTGTTTGATGGGACTGCATCAGTGCATAGGAAACAGGTTCCGAATCCTGACACTGAGGGGGTTATCAAGAGGATAACGAGACTGAGCCTAAAGAATCCTGAATTCAAGATCAAGCTTGTCAGTGCTCCCAAGGGATGGGATGATGATGATGATGATGATGATCAGGATGGACCTCAGGCCAACCCTCAGCTAGCCCCAGCCTCAGAGAATGTTGAGTCTCAGACGGAGGCATAGACTCAACCTGAGGTACGTACTGTCGGTGATGATGCTTCTGCACCTGAGACAGTTACTGAGTCCAACACTGTAGCTGATCCCAACTGGATCCTAGCCATGCAGGATGAGCTCAATCAGTTTGACTGGAATAAGGTTTGGGAGTTAGTTGAGAGACCTAGGTGTCAACATGTCATTAGCACCAAGTGGGTCTTTAAGAACAAGAGGGATGAGAAGAATGTTGTGGTCAGGAATAAGGTCAGATTGGTAGCAAAGGGTTACTCTCAGGCCGAAGGAATCGACTATGATGAGACCTTTGCTCCGGTCGCAAGGTTGGAAGCAATCAGGTTGTTTCTGGCATATGCAACATTCAAGAAAAATAAAGTGTATCAGATGGATGTAAAGAGTGCTTTTCTGAATGGTGTACTAAACGAGGAGGTCTATGTGGAACAACCTCCAGGTTTCGAAATTGGAAATAAGGTATATCACCTGAAGAAAGCTCTTTATGGCCTGAAGCAAGCTCCAAGAGCTTGGTATGATACATTATCCCAATTCCTGATAGACCACGGGTTCGTAAAAGGAACAGTGGACAGGACCCTCTTCCGGATATCCGAAGGGGAGGACATTCTCTTGGTTCAGATTTATGTGGATGACATAATTTTTGGATCTCCTAATCTGAAGCTTGGTGAGAAATTCTCCAAGCTGATGACTGGGAAATTTGAGATGTCAATGATGGGAGAAATGAATTTCATTCTGGGTCTCCAAGTCAGGCAAACTGACTCCGGAATCTTCATAAATCAGTCTAAGTATGCGAGGGACTTGATTCAAAAATTCAGAGTTCAGTCCAGCAAAGTCTCACGTATTCCCATGAACACAAATGAGAAGCTGGATCCTGACAAAGAAGGAGTCTCAGTAAATCAGACTGAATATAGGGCACTGATAGGATCCTTATTGTATCTGACTGCTAGTCGTCCTGATTTCACTTATGCAGTTGGAGTTTGTGCAAGGTAT
Organism: Prunella vulgaris; assembly: GCA_026898435.1. Taxonomy (NCBI): domain Eukaryota; kingdom Viridiplantae; phylum Streptophyta; class Magnoliopsida; order Lamiales; family Lamiaceae; genus Prunella; species Prunella vulgaris. Next base: position 9,323 of record JAPKLY010004939.1, read on the forward strand.
CAGTCTGATCCAAAGAAAAGTCATCTAGAGAGTGCCAAAAAGATACTGAAATACCTGAGAGGTACAGTAAATCTAGGACTTTGGTATCCCTCTGATGACAAACTAGAACTGACTGGCTATTCAGATGCAGATTATGGAGGCTGTAGGCTTGATAGGAAATCAACTACAGGCACATGTCAGTTTCTAGGGAGTAAGATAATCTCTTGGTTTTCTAAGAAGTAAACCAGTGTTGCAACGTCTACTACTGAGGCTGAGTATATGGCGGCAGGCAGTTGTTGTTCTCAGATCCTTTGGCTGAAACAGCAACTGAGAGACTACCAAGTTGAGGCCACTGAAGTCCCAATTTATTGTGACAATAATAGTGCCATTGCCATATCCCAAAACCCAGTCTTACACACAAGGTGTAAGCATGTAGACATCAGGCATCACTTTATCAGAGATTATGTTGAAAAGAAGGACATCAGGATGGAGAGAGTCCCTACTGATAAGCAGAGAGCTGACATACTGACTAAGGCTTTGCCAGAAACCAGATTTGTTGAGCTATCAGTAGAATTAGGACTCCTTGACCCAGGCTTAAGAGATTCAGTCTGAATCTCTGATCAGAATGCTCAAGGTCAGGGGGAATGTCTAATATGGACTCAGGATGAAGGAATCTCAGAGAGATTGTGAATGGTTGTAGGGGGAACATTCAGTATGAAAAGGATGATCAGTATAGACTGACTAAGATTCAGGACACTGAACTCAGGGCTTGTCATCCTGATAGGTCACTTGTGGTATCAGTCAGAATACAAATCTGACTGACTGGTATGTTTCCTGATTTTTGTCTAGTCATCAGATCTTGCGTGTATCATCCTTGATACTGTTTGCTGTATTGTTAAATCAATTTAATTTGTCATTTAATCCTAGCCATTCATTTAATATTCGGTTATTATTTAATACAATTTATTTGAATTAAATACGGACATGCTCTAATGTGCATTTAATGCACTGTGGGCGGGAACAGTTTTTGATAAAGTTTGACCAATTACTTTTGAAAACCGAAAAGGCTCCATGCATTTCACTTTTTGATCTTGACCATTGAATCTCATAAGTCATTATTTTCTGAGCCATCTGATTAAAATTGAAATTTAGTATAAATAAGGGAAGTGCTCGTCATTGCAACCTTTGTGCACCCAAATCTTTTCCTAATATATTTTCTCTGAAATCCGATTTTCTTCAAAATCTCCAACTTAATCCATGGCGTCTTCTTCGGTGGACTCATTCTTTGGGAATGTCTTCCATCTCAGGAATGAGATCCACTACGAGCCCTTTGGGGATTTTTCTTCTAACCACCCCGATATCTTGCCTGTGCGAGAATTATATGAAAATGCAGGTCTTCTGCAGTTTATCACAGCAAGACCCTAGAGACTCCATCCCAGACTTGTTGTGGCTTTCTACCTCAAGATGGCGCAGAACAAGGATTCCCAGGAGTGGGAGACTTGCATTCCATTGTCTTCCTATGTGAAGGGGAAGGATGGAGAAGAGGAAATGACCAGGAGGTGGGTCACTCTCAACATCAGGGAGAAGATTAAGGAGGTTTTTAATCTTTCCCGCTCTGGACGAAGCCCGGTTGATTACGGGTTTGGGAACGAGAAGGATTTTCTCCAGTCTCTCTGCGATGGAGATGTCGTCCTGAGGTCGGGTCTCAACAAATCAGTCCTGAGGACTGAGAATCATCACTTCTTCGACCTGACAAGTCAGGGAGTGATGGGGATTGCCGGAGGATTGGAGCAGATCTCCAGACCGAAGCTTTATACGATGATGGCAATCTCTGACGCATCAGTGCACAATTTTCACTGGGAGGATTACTTCCTCCAATTGTTGGTAGCTGAGACCAGCAAAATCAAGTATTCGGCGGAGGGTCAGGCAACGTTCGAGGCCAAAATGCACTTTGGAACCAAGATCTCACTGATTTTGGAAACCCTGGATCTCGGGGACATTGATCAGGCTCAGTCACTCGAGATTCCAGCGAAAATTGATCTCTTCAGGGCCTACTCCGGTGATGCTGGCGCAAAGAGGAGACCAAAAACTCTGAAGAAGAAGGCTCAGGCGAGCACGACTGGAGGAGTCAAGGCTCAGGCGAGCAAATCTTCAGAGATTTCTATTCAGAAACCAGCGGAGGATAAACCCAAACCTTCTAAACCCAAGCAACAGAAACTGAAATTTCTTTATTCTGGGTCAGCAGAGCGAGAGAAGAAGCTTGTGGAAGAGAGAGTTGTTGAAGAAGCTGTTCAGCATGCAACTCCGGAGAAGGAACCGGCTCAGGCCGCTCTTGACATTGCTCCCATTACTTCTATTCCGGACGTTGCATCCCCTGATCCTGATCAACTGATTCTCAACATCGCCTCAACCTATCAGAGTTTGGAGAAGGATCAGGATGAACCTGCTCAGGAAGGAGGAGTTGAGCAGGAGGCTGCTGAACCAGTTCAGGCTGTAGCCCCATGGCCATTCCCTGCGCCTGATGAGAACACATTGCCTGATTTCGAGATTGTGGCACGGGGAACTGCTGTGGATATGGTGGAGAGGAGGTTTCCTGACCTCTCAGACGCTCAGAAGGAGCCAGTTGTGCAACTTCGCACTTACGCCATGATCAGGAATGCCACTTGGCCTGAATTGAGTCAGCTCGGGGAGTTGAGAGGATGGGAGGAAATGGCTGAAACTGAAGCTGCTCTCTTTGATCACTTCAACGTGAATTCTTTACATCACCTGATCAAGATGGTAGACTTCATCAGGACTGTTAGACGCATCTACCCCGAGCCAGAGCCTGAAAGAGTTGAGGAGGAAAAGGAAGAGGAGAAGGAAGAGATTGTGATTGCTGAAGACATTCAGCAAGGTGGCACTGAAGGAGTCAGTGCACCGGCCGATGATGCACCCCTTAGACCCGGGACCACGGAGGCTTCAGGAAAGGGTCGAACAGGTCTTATCCGAGTTAGAGGAAATTGGATCACCCCAGCAGCTATGTTTACTGAGAATTCCTCACGAGCGCTTGCCAATTGTCACAGAAGGTTAACTCTTGTTGAGCGAAAGGCAAGTAGGGTTGATTCAAATTCTGAAACTCTGAATAAGAAAATGAAAAGGCTGGATAAAGACCTGAATTAAATGGCCACTGATATGCATGCCGCAATAGACCTTCTCGATGAAGTTCGGACTGGACTCACAGTAGACCTCACTGTTATCTCTGAGCAAGCCAAAGGGGCCATTCAAAACTGCAATCAAATGGTCTCTAATGTGCAAACTCAGCAGGAAAATAAGCTTGCCACTTTTCTTGATCAACAATTGTCTGAGAAAGTTGATCAACTGGTTGATGAAAAGCTGGCTAAGCTTCGAGCTGAACTGAAGGAGGAGCTGCTGAATGAGATGTCTGAACAAGAGAAAAGGGAAATTGATTCTGCCCTGAACAATCGGATGATGAGCTTTGAAGAACAGCTAAAAGCTGAGCACAATTCAGCCGTCGACAAGTTAAGTGTTGGCCTGAGAGGGATGGCCGGGCAGATTGGGCATATTCAAGCTAAGCAGACTGAGATGGACAGTCAGTTCACATTATTGGCGGAGTCAGTAAACGAGGTTGTCAAACGAATCAATGACAATGATGCCAAAAAGGGGGAAGAAGGGAAGAAGTAAATTGCTACCACTGGTAAAGCTAAGAAGAAAATCTTCCCCCCTAAACTGAAAGCTGCTGAAAGGAAGAGGACTAGATCCGCAACTGCCATCGAAGCTGCTGAAGGTTCAGATCCGAAGAGATTAAGGCCCTCTGAAGATCCTGCTTTGGAACCTCTGTATAAGGAGATGGAGGAACAAATGCAACCTGGGTTGACCACTCAGAAGAAAAAGGTGATGACTGGAGCAGAAAAGATAGCGAAGATGAAGGAGATTTCGCTCCTCAGTCTGATCCAACGCTTGAAAGAGTCCAATGAGTATCTGACTTCGCAGGTTCAGAAGAAGAAATCTGTGACTTCTGGATCTCGGATGAAGACTCAGAGGAAAATGGTGGTCAGTCCAGATCAAGGCCCTCCTCCACTTCAGTTTGTGGAAGACTTCATTCCAATAGAGATGTTGGAGGTATGGATTTCGATCCGGAATAGGTGGGCCTA
>JAPKLY010004940.1:0-13448 GCA_026898435.1 Prunella vulgaris
TTGCGCTTCACCTTGGTCTCTCCTTCCGGGGAGTTCTTCTTCTCCATCTCCACACTTCCACCACCTCCTCCTTCTTCTCCACTGCCACTTCCTCCTCCGCCGCCGCCGTCAACCTCCATTTCACTACAAAACCTCAACCGGCCAAATCCCACCCCTCTCCAATACAAAAACAAATTAAATAACACAACCAAAATTTAAGGCTGAAAACACGAATCATCCTCCATTGAGAATTTTCATAGCCCCTTTCCTAAAATCTAGGGCTTGCAAAAGGGAAAAATCCTCCTGCCCCTTTCTCTGTCTAGAAACCAACAAAACAAAGAGTGTAGAACGCTCAATTGTTTCTCTCTCTAGATACCCTATTGATTGTTAGTCTCTTACGGCCGGAAATTATGGCGTGCCTCCACCTCTCCAATCGCACTCAGAAGCCAACACATCTCGTCGCTCCTCTGAAACGACGTCGGAAGTCACAACTCCAGACCAATGAAACATCTCTGTTTCGCCAAATCCCGGCGCAACCACCTGCTACTGTCGTTGGATTCTCGCACGTCGCCGCAATCCTGTTCTAATCCTCCGTCCGACGCACCACAGATTCATCTCCACTGCACCATTGAAGCCGGCGTGAAATCGCCGCCTGCAACCACTGAATCGCACCCCGTCCCATCAACGCCGGCAACACCTCACCACATAGACCATTTCTGGGGTCGCTTTTCCGCCATCCGTGACGAGCATTGCCCAAATCGCCGACACCGCCTGCCTTGAACAAATCACTGACGATATGTCATTGTCTCTGCCCTTTCTTAATTTTGAACGCTCCATCTATGCTCCTTTTTTAATTTTGAAATTGGAAAGCGAATAGGCGTGGAGATGTGTCCAGCTATCCTTTCTCATTGATGGGATGTGTTCAGATTGATGGGACGTGTTCTGAGGGCATAAAAGGAAAAAAGTGGCCCTAATTAATATTAAGGAACAGTGGAGGCCCAATTTGTAATTGAAGTAGTAAAGAAGTCTATAGATATAATTTTCTCTATTATTTACATAGATGAACAATGGAAGAGAAACTTGAACCAAATGAAATTTCATCAAATCTGGTTGCAACAAGAAAAGAAACGCGTCAACCAAATTTTAGGTGTTCTAAATATGGATGAAACAAAATTGTCACACAGTATATGAGCGAAAATGTCCAAAAATCAGACCCATTTACCTAATTATTAGTGCAGCCCAAAAATAAGGGAATTAGTTGTGCAGGCCACAAGAATTGAGATCAGCCATATTCTGATAATTTATTAAAAAAAAAAAAGATTTTGCAAAAATTGAGGTGGTGGATTTTGTGATTTTGAATCACAATTCGTCCCATAAATATTTGACAAAATAGATTTAGTTCCAAAATTAACTTTTCATCAGATTTAGTCCCAAAAATAACTTTTTATTAGACTTAGTCCCAAATTTTCTGATATGATCCAATTTTAATTCCAAATTAAGGTGAAAGTGAAATAATAATAGATTTTACATAAATGACAATAACAATAGGTGATAATTTTCTTAGATGAATATTCTTCATTATATTTTGGCCGCATCTGAATAAACCCACAATTCTCCTAATTAGAATCCTTTTTTTTTAATAAAAGTAATTTTAAGTTAAATATTAAGATTGCCAATTTTTAAATAGTATTTTAATTATAAGTTAAATCTCTTTTAATTTCACTCACATTTCTCATTCTCTTCATTGCAAAATTAATATTTTCCAAATTCCTGAACTCCTAAAATCCAAATTAATTCTTAGATTATTTTGCAAGGATGTAAATAGCACTTGTCGGTCATCGTGCGATCGAATGATGTTGGTCCCTTAAGTGGTCAAGGTCTAGAGAGGTGAATAGACCTTGAAAAACTAATTTTTTTTAAACTTTTCAAAAGAGGGTTTCTAGAACCTTACAGTTGCCTTCTATAAGTTTAAAACCAAGAAGTCTACAAGAGTTTTGGATCACAAAGGTTACAGCTGTAGACATTGAAGTTTACAGCTGCAAAGTTAGAAAACTTTACAAAATAAAACTATCAACTTGTAGACAAGATCAGAGGGGTTCTCACACTTAAAAGTGTATTGAGACACCTCTAATGTGCAACAGAAATAAATGTGTAAGTGTTAATGAAAAACAATATGAAGTTATCATACTTAACATCTGAGTGACTTATGAAGTCTACAGCTGTAGAGTTTAGTTCCTTTTTGAAAAACACAAAGTTTTATGCACCAAGTCAAAACGAATGATGAATGTAACAATAAATTAAATATGCAATACATATATTAAATAAATAAATGAATAAAGAAGTAAATGAACAAGATTTATAGTGGTTCAGAGTCTATGAATAAGACCTCCTACATCCACTACTCCACCACTCAGGTGCCAAATTTACTAAGAAATGATCACGAAGATCAATACCTGTAATTCCCCCTCAAAACTAGATTCACTCATATTTCTATTCTAAGTAAGAGAATACTCTAACCTATTCACTCAGAATATGAACTTACAAAGAGTTAAAAACCTCACAAAGAGATATCTACACTAAGTAGAATTTTAAAGTGTCTGTTATGAAGAAGAAAATAGGAAGTTTGAAAGCTAGAAGAGCTTAAGAGAAAAACTTGAAAAGCTGATGATTGAAGAAGAAAATTTGTTCCAGTGGGTTGTTGACTGGACAAATTGCTCTAATATTGAGGATTTGGTGAAGCTAAATTTCATTGAAGAGTTTCTTACTGAGAATTAAACAAAGGAAAAATAAAGGCAAATGAAAATATATAGTGATAGAGGACCAGACTGCAAAGAAGAAAATAACAAACACTACAGCTGAAGCTTTAAGGGTAGTAATCAGCACTGAAGAAGATCCTAGTGCAGAATCTTCTGAGGCAAACTATGAGATAGTTAGCTCAGAGGATGAAGAAGAGTTGCCCATAAGAATTGGTGAAGGAAGCACTCAGGGTATTGAGACAGCTGGTCTAACCACCCTTGATGAAAGTGCAGTAATTCTAGAATCTGCAGGAGCAAGTGCTGCAGAATTAGTCCAAGCTCAACAAGAGGATACTCAAGCTCAACTAGAGGAGAGAGTTGATGATTCTTGTAAGGAGAATAAAGAAAAGGAAAGGGAAGATGGAAAGAATGGTTCACCTTGCAAAGTAGTACAGGATAAAGGTGATAATGATGATGATCAAGGTGGTGAAGATGATGTACCTATGGGAGGAGCTCAAGCTCAAGTTGCTCAAGTTTCAAGTATTCAAGAGACTTTGAATACTGAACAAATTGTAGAAGAAACAGCCAGAGAAATTGATGAGGCTGACAAGGAAGAAGCTACACAAGCTGTAACAATTTTTAATCAACCCCCACCAACAATGTACACACTGGAAGAAGTCTACTTTCAAGGCACCCCACCTTTGCAAAGCTTTTCAGCTTTAGAAAGGGAAAACCTTGGTGATTACTTTGAGGGAATGATGGACATATCCACTGAGAGAATGCAGATGGACATTATTCTTTCAAAGAGGAAAGCTACAATAGAAGACTCTACAGCTACAGAGTTACACACTGTAAAGAATCCTGAAACAATGAAAGGATCATGATATGATGATCCGGGAGGTAGAATTAGAAGAAGAAGATAATGATTCCATACCCAAGATGACTCCCAAGGAGGTAGTTTCAAAGCTACAGGGATTTGAAGAGATCTTGAAGAGAATAGAGTCTCATATGCTTAAGCAAGTTGGAAAGATTCCAGACACTGTAATCACTCAGAGAGTCAAGAAATGAGTGGATGATGTTGTAAAGAAAGTGGAAGAGAAAGACATTCTTGAAAGAAAGGAAATGCAAGAGAAATATAAGCTTATTATTGATGATCTCATGCAGCAAAACGTTGATATAAGGAAAGAACTGATTGAGAAGAGTAGAGATGTTCTAAGCTTAAAGGGATCAGTTGACACAATGAAGGATGACACTTTTGGATTTAAGAATAAGGTTGCTGGTCTGATGGATGAAGTCAAGACTTTGATCTTTGACAATAAGACAATGAAAGAGGAGATTATGACCAAGCTTGAACTACTTTTGTCACATTTTGATACTGACGAAAAGGGGAAAAGTACTATTGAGAAAGAGATTGTAGAAGGAGAGAAAAGGGAAGAAGAAATTTTGAAGAATGTTAAAGAACACTGCAAATTGATGAAAGAAGGCTTTGAAGCTGCAAAGACTAAGTGTCTGTCTACAAGACTTGCTGAGCAGTCTGAGAGTGGGAAGAACTCTCAAGTAAAGATTTTTCAACTTCCTACCTCTAAACCTGCAATGAAGCAACAAGCTGTAAAGTTGCATCATTCACTACAAGAAAAACCTACAAGTGGCCTATGGGAAAGAAGGGTGAAGGAATACTAGAGAAGCAAGAAAGAACTGAAAAGTTCTGAGGCTCTAAACGTACATTACTTAAGGCAGGTAACACCTGAAGAAGGAAAGAGAGGAGATGAAAGCAAGAAAGAAGAAGAAGGCAAGAATCTACAGAAGGAGATGAAAACTCATTTTGAACTCCTTTGGGAAGAATTTGAAAGTATAAAGGACAAACATACAATTTTGAAGAAATCAAGCTGAAGAAAGATAAATATCAGAAATTCAAGTATATGAAAGCAAATGAGAATCTCTATACTAGAGATAATGCTTACCTGACAGAAGGGAAATATGCCAAGAAGAAGAGAGCACCGTCTAGGAAGGAATTTAGATCGAAGAGAGAGGAATAAGCCTTTAATGAGTATGAACTGACGATGATGCTCAAATATATTGAGGAACACTATGACAAATTCGCTGATAGATAGCGGGTAAAACCCGCCATTAAAAGGGTGGAAAAAACGCTATTGAACATGGTGATATTAAAAGTGGCGCCGAACAACAGCGGTTTAAAACCGCTATTATATCTAGCTTTAACAGCGGTTTTTAACCGCTATCGTATCTTAAAAACCGCTATTATATTTTCTAAATTTGTTAACTCATAAAATCTAAAACAGCGGTTTTATAGACATATAAGAGCGGATTTTAACCGCTATTAAAAGTACATTCAATAGCGGGTAATACCCGCTGTTGTATATTAAAAACCGCTTTTATAAGTACTTTCAAGAGCGGTTTACTTAAGATATAAGAGCGGGTATTACCCGCTATTAAAAGTAAAAAACATAGCGAGTAATAACCGCTTTCTTTTCTCAATATTTTTCCAATATTTAATTATTGCAATATTATATATATTTTTAAAAAAAAAACCTGTAGTACCATTTTTATATTTTAATTAAAATAAAAAGAAATTTTAATATAAATAACATTAAATCTAAAAATTCAAAACTTTATATCATTACTTGCCAATCATTACAATAATCTTTAAAATGCATTACATCAATATAAATTCAACTACCAATATTGTTCAATAACTAAATTAATTACTACTACATCATTATAATAATCAAATATAGTCTTGAGCAGCACGTTTGATATTCTCTTGTAGTAACTTATCTCTCCTCCATTCCTTGGTTCACAACTGATGAATGAAAGTGGCTCACATTGAAGATCAAGCTTCACATTCAAAAAAAAAAATTATCATCAAGGAAACAAAACTTTAACCAATTAACTGTAATATACAAAAAGATAATTATGAACTATTGAACTATATCATTTCTAGAAATCATTCTAAATGAAATTGGTGATACTCCACAAATTACACAACACAAATGCACGTGGCTGCACAACATTAGTATATTCACAATAGTCATGTATTAAATTTGATATCTTAAACGCATACTTACTAATTCACCCAAATTGAGTGACCCCCTTGCTTCTGCTGTCTTCTTCAAACTCTTCATCAAGTATTTATCATAGCACTGTCAGAAAAGTTGCATGCATCACAATCAATGTGACAGATTAAATAATTGGGGTAATATGGAAAATTCAATAGAAGACTACCTGAAATTCCCAATACCAGGATATATCCAGCCATGATTTGCAGGATAAGACTGTAACTCCCCACATGGACCAAGGCCAATTTCAATTTCAATTTCAGAGATGAATCCATCCTCAAAGAACTCATCAAACTCAACATGGAAGCTTCTCATATAATCAAAATACACCTACATATTGTTGTCACTAATGCTATGATTTTACACCAAGAAAGTATCAAGATGAAAAACATCTTAGGAGAATTGTAGACATAAAATCTAATATTCATAGCCATATAGGAAAGCAAAGAAGTGACATGGTCTAGTAAGAACAGAGAGAATCACTTGTGACACTTATGGAGCATATTGACTACAAGCAAACATGATTTCTCTAGAAAGAAGTTTCTTAGGTAATAGAGTTATTGCAGGTGACAATTTCTCATTATTGTGGAAACAAAATAAAATGTAGAGAACAGAGATTACAAATATTATAAAAGGAAACTCAAATGAACCTAACATGTAAATCCTAGCTATCTGCTAAAGAAATAGTATACCTCGAGAGTTGTTCGGCCTCTCAAAACCCGTTCCTTGTCAATTCCCCAAGTGAGACATTCATGATTTCTTCTCCCCTCTTTATCTGTGAAGAATATATCAGGATTTTTGTTGCCAACTTCCATCACCCATTGTGAGAATGAAAAGCAATTATGTTGTAAAGACAACTAAGCTGTAGAAGCATATGTTCCATGTTCCACATATAGATTTCAAAGTTACAGTCGACACATTATCAAACAAATCAAAATAGTACATCAGCAGAACAACATAAACATTTGCTTCTCAGTAAATTTTGATAACTAGCTTAAATTTGTTTCACGTTCCACTACAGCTAATGCAGATCAATTTTTGTGATAAATGATTTTGTTCTCACCAAATACAACAAAGTCACAAAATTACCTAATATTTAGTCACAAAATCGCCTAATTTTTTATTTTTAGTCACAAAATCGCCTATCACAGGGACGCCTAATTTTTAGTCACAAAATCACAAACTGATATGCACAGCCCACACTTGCAAAAAATAATTTTGAAACCCTAATAAAATATAATCACATTCAATTATACCTTCAGTTGACGGCAGGGGTGCGCGGAGGCCGTGGACGGCAGGGGTGCGTGGAGGCAGAGCGGTGGCAGGGCGGAGGCAGCGCGGTGGCAGCGCAGAGGCAGCGCGGTGGCAGCGCGGTGGCAACGCAGAGGCAGCGCGGAGGCGAGGCTGCGACTGTGTCTGATGCAGCGCACAGGCGTGGGCGGCGGAGGCGAGGCTGCGACTGTGTCTGATGCAGCGCACAGGCGTGGGCGGCGCCGGCGAGGAAGGAGGGAGGCGGTGATGCCTGGCCGCTGAAAATCTGCTCTTACACTATTCCGCCGCCTGGAGTACGCCGGAGAAAATGGAGAATCACGTTTGAATTTTTGGGAGGTATCAGCCCGCGAAATGAGAGGAGGAGGAAATGTGTGATGTGAATTAATTAGGGTTTGTTTTGTAATTGATATTTTAACTGATTAATTTAATAAATATTTTTGGTATTGAAATTTGTATACAAGACTTGTCTTTGTCCAAGTGGTTAGGGTGTGTTTTTTAACTGAGAGGTTGCAGGTTCGATTCTCAGAGGGGTTTATTCTTTTTCCTATTATTTAAAATGGTTAACTAATTTAATTCTATAAATATTTTGGTATTACATTTAAAACATACAAGATACTTTGTCCAAGTGGTTAATTGCGCTCAATACCTCTCCGAAGGTCAAGGGTTCGATTTCGTGCGGTATAAAATTTTTTAGCGATTTTTAAATGTTTTAATAGCGGTTTTTAAAGTATTTAATAGCGGTTTTTAACCGCCATAATTTTAAGAAAAGATATCATTCGAATTATAGCGGTTATCATTCACCGCTATGTTTCAACTCCGCATTTTGACTTACAATAGCGGTTGAACTTTTAATGGCGGGTTTTTTACCTTTAAAAGCGGTTTTAAAATTACCCGCTATTATATCTATGCTATTAAAAGCAAAATTTGTCATAGTGGAAGATGAAAAGAATCAGAGGCTCATGTCTCAAGGAATCTACACTACTAGGCCAGACAGCTCAGATGAAGATGAAAAAGAAGCAGATCCCAAACACAGAAGAAGATAAAGACAATTAATTAGATTAGACACTAAAACTTTTTAGTTTTTAGTTTATCTATATTTGTAAGATGTATCTCTAAACTCTTTTATTTATGCAGCTTTGTCTTTCTTTATGTTGTTTATTGCTTTAAGTTTTTCTTTTTGGTGTTGCATATCTTTTGTTATTTTAGTTAGCAATATATCATTGCTACTGCATATTTATTTTATGTACTGCATAGTGTGTTCTGCCAACATCAAAATAGGGGGAAATTGTTAGTACCTTGTTTTGATGTATGCAAAACATACCTCTTATTATACGATTACTAATAATATTTGTAAGTTTGGAAAGCTAAGGAATTTACATTGATGAAGGAAAGTCTACAGCTGCTAAGTTATCAAACCTATAGTTGGACAAGACCCTACAACTGTAATATTGTTCCTATAGTTGGAATCAAATTTGCAGGAATTGAAGCTGCAAAGTTCAAGAAAGCCTACAGCTGAGAAGACCGTTTGAAGAATGAAGTACAAGTTTAAAGGTAATATGGTTTATCAAGACCGTTATAACTCTAATTAGTGAAGCAATTATGCACTCACTAAAGAGTACTTAAGGAAGACTTTGTCATGAAGAACTGGAAGATTAATTAAGATTATTTTAAAGATGACCCAGAATTTTGAAGATAAAGACAAATAGTACTATCTGTACTATTTTGTGTGAAGGAAGAGGACCACCTCACACATATGGAACTTATAGAGAGAAAGAGGAGTCTTATCCAGAATTCAAATTTGAATTCCTAATGGATAAGACACACCTCTTCATCTATAAATAGAGGAAGAATTCAGAGGCAACAACAACAACAACCCGAGCAAGCAAGCATTCACTCTGAGGAAGTGTACAGCCAACAAAATTCTGAGAGAGCTTATTTGTTTTACTTTCTTTGTGATTCATAGGATAGTTGGTTAGGATTTCTTAGAAAGAATCACATCTTTATTGTTTTTCCCTTACACATTTTACTTATTTTTCTACCTTGTGTAGATATCTCTTTGTGAGGTTTTTACTTTGAAACTCTGTGTGAGTTTGTATTCTGTATGAATAGGTTAGAGTATTTTCTTACTTAGAATAGAAATCTGAGTGAATCTAGTTTTGAGGGGGAATTACTTGTATTGATCTTTGTGATCACATCTGATTAGTGTGAAAATTGCTTGAAATTATTGTACTTTTATTACTAATTTTGATATGATTTTGTGCATTTTCTACACTAAATTGAATTAATTGAGCTTAATTGTGAAATATTAATTGTGTTGCAATTTGATAGGAAAATGGAATTGAATTGATGAATTAATTGTATTGTGGAAAAATCATTTGGGCTTAATTGAGGAGTTGTTTTCTATTTAATTAAATTGTGGGCCAAAGAAAAGAGTTAGGAATTTAAAGCCCATGTGTGGGATAATTGATAAAGTAATGCTCTTTGACTTATTCCTTTTTTGTGCAGAGACGTGGCATTGTATTTGCCATATGATGAGAGATAACTAAGTGACATATCCACCATCCTCAACCACTCTCATCCCACATCTGCACCACAACCGCTATTCCTCACGCTGAAATTCACGCCTCAAGCAACGCCCATTCCTGCAATTTCGCCGAAAAAACTCTCAGCCGTGGCACACACCCACTGCCCTGTTCCTCACATGCCGTTTACTGCTGAAGATGCTGCCGGAAAAGAAACCAACAGCCGGAAATCCTCCAAGCGTCCCCCACAGCAGCAATCCACAGCCGTCGCCGGAATTCTTGAAGCAACAGCCATGGCCAGAAATTTGAAGAGTTCGCCGGAGATAAAAAGAGGGCCAAGCCTAGCTGCCGTCGCCGAGCTCTGTTCCGCCGGAAAGAAAGAGAAGTCGTCCCCTATTCGTTCAAGCCTTCGTCGGAATTCGCTAACAGCCGGGAAGATGTCGCACCGGAAGCGACCGCCGCCAGCAGCCCACCTAGCAGAAATCGCCCCAACCACTCGAAGAAACGCTGAAAAAGGTAAACGCGATTTCATTTTTGGGCAACCCGTGCTTTCCCTTCTCACTTCGACCAGTGCTTCAAGGCTTAACTCGAACAACCAAATTCGAAGAATTATGCACGGGTTAGAGGTAAAGCACGACCCGTGCTGAAACATGCAAACCGTGCTTGTGTAATTTGATTTTGAACGAATACGGGTGATGAGTTAGAGCACGACCCGTGCTGGTTGTCCGATAAGGAGATGTCGAAGAATTATGCACGGATCAGGGGTAAAACACGATCCGTGCATTCCTGCAAACCGTGCTGGTGCATTTTTTTTCTTTCCTGGATTGAGGCCCATTGTACTTGGCCCATTTGTTTGATACCCTAGCTGAGCCCAATACAAAAAGGAAGGAGGGAAGATTTGTACGAAGAAGACACACGCATTACAGATTCTCTCAATTTTCAGAATTTTCACAGCTAGCTCTTCACACATTTTCAGATTTTTAGTAGGTGTTCCTATTTTTATTAAATTTCTTGCAACCTTTTGGAGATTTTGGTTTATTCAAGCTGTAATCACAAATTCTAGGTGACTTCTGTCCTTTAATTTCTTTAATATTGTTTGGATTTTAGTAGTTTATAATCTATTGCAATTTTATTGAGTATTTGAGAATGTTTTCATTTTATTTTGCGTTTGATGTTATGGGTTTGCTTAAATTAGCCATGGGCTAAATTGTTTATGCTTTGGGTAATGGATATTGGGTGAGGATTGATGATTTTATTGTGTATGTGCTAGAGTTTTGATTTGTTGGGTGATTGAATTTTTAATTAGTGATTTAATTTTGCTTTAATTGATTGTTCTTCTTTGTTATGCATTTTAATCGAGTGGGCTAGAAGCGAGAACTGCGTTTGTTTGATTAAGTGCATGATAGGGTTGAGTGAGATATTAAATTGCTTTTGTTTGAACGTCCATTAACACCGAGAGGGGATGATTTGGTAAGAACACTCACATTTAGACACTAGGTTGATGTAACGAGAGTTAATCAATTAGGTGAGGATTAATCCTAGTTCGATCACTTGACGAATTGATTTTTGATGTATGTATACAATAGATCGATAATTTAAACTCAATTGAAATTACCCGAAGTATTCCTCCACTCCTTGCACTTCTTTGGAAGTTAGAGCTAGTTTTTACTTGCTTTGTTATTTGAGTTGTTCGTTAATTTTAGTTTTAATTCTCGTTTGTTAGTTTTTGCTAAAAAACCCAAAACCCGGAACCTTTAAATTTCGCATTGCAACATGTGGATGTTTGAGATTAGATCCTTGGACTAGAGACACCTCCCTAGGGTTCTATAATTTTTAACTTGGTCAAGCTTCATACTCGACGAACCTATACACTTGTAGGGTCGTGAATTTGTGTGTGAACACAATTTGCGAAATCAACATCTTAGTGAATTTGGCACCTGAGTGGTGTAAGAGTAGATGTAGGAGGTCTTATTCATAGACTCAGAACCACTATAAACCATGTGTTTATTTACTGTTTTTATTTATTACTATGTGTACTGCATATTTAAGTTTCTGTTACATTCATCATTCTTTTTAAACACTGCATAAAACTTTGTATTTTCACAAAGGAACTAAACTCTACGACTATAGACTTCATAGTCACTCAACTGTCAGTTTCATAAGTTCACACTATTTTTCATTAACACATACACTTTATTTTCGCCACACATTAGAGGTTTTTCAATACACTCTTAAGTGTGTAAACTCCTCTGATTTTGTCAACAAGTTGCTAGTTTTATTTTGCAATGCAGTTGTAAACTTCCATAGTCTACAGCTGTAACCTTTGTGGTCCAAACTCTTGTGGACTGTTTATTTTAAACTTATAGAAGGTACTTGAAAGGTTCAAGTACCCCTTTTGAAAAAGTTTGAAATTTGTTTAAAGGTCTATTCAGCCCACCTGTAGACCTTTACCTCCTATAAATGACCAACAATTGCTACCAAGGAACCTCTCAGGAATAAAGGATTTAGGGTTCGGCCAAATGCTAGGATCCCTTCCGATATCCCACACATTCACCATGATTCCCGATTTTTTAGGTATGTGGAAACCATCAACCTCACAATCTTCAGTTGATTCATGAGGGAGTAGTAGGGGCACGACGAGGAGAAGGCGAAAATTCTCTGACGACACAGTCCAAGTATTGGAGTTTGTCGAGATGCGATTCCTCCATCATCTGGTCCATTCCCACCATCAATTCCTATTCTCTCTGGAGTTTCTTCATTATATATGGGTTTCTAATGAGTTCCGCTAGTGTCCGATCCGCCGATGCTGCTGAAGTATCCGACCTTGCAACAAGGATATCCTAAAAAAATATTGAATATGTTCACTTTATTATAAAAAAATGGAGCCGTATATTTGAAAGAATTATTTTCAAGTTAATACAATATGCAAAAAAAAATTTATTATTCAATTTATATTTATTCTACTATGCGAAAAATTTGTATCAATTTAAAAATAGTATTTTAAAAATATACCAAATTTTAAATTATTCCTAGAAAAAATGCATGCGCTTCTGTAAAAAAAAAATATTAATTACCAGGAACATGCCCTTGACATAGCGGCGATCGAATTCTAATCCAGCTTCTCCAGACTGCAAAATTGCCATCATTGTATCGACAAAGTCCCCTCTGTTCTCTCACTTGTTCTGAAGATGATCATCGATTATTTTCTCAAAGAAATCGTCGAAAATTTTGCTCATCTTCTTCATCTTGCGAGTCTGTCCTTGAAGATCAAGCTTCCCAATGTAGGAAAAATAGTCCCCCAAATTAGGTGTGGCGGCTGCCTCCGATGAATCCTGAAACACAAATTTAAACGCCTTTGCATCAAAATCGTTGTTCGAATACTTATTCCCAATGACCATCTGACATGTCATGTCCCAATTGAGTCCGAAAATTGTTGTCGTGAGATTACATGGCTAAAAGAGAGTTTTGTGACATTACACGTCTAAAAGGCATTCAATGCTAACTGCACATGTGTCACATCAGTGCCACATTGTACTTTTCAAGAAAATTATACTCCCTCCGTCCACGATAAATGGTCCACGTTGCCTTAAACGGTTGTCCACAATAAATAGTCCACTTACTTAAAATAGAAATATTACAATCATTATCTTTATTTTTAATACACATACAATCACTTTTACACATCACATCAAATACTTTTTTAATAAACTAATATTTTTTTAATACTACTACTCTCACTTTTACACATCACTTCTACTTTTTCTTAATAACCGTGCACAAAAAAAGTGATCCAATTATCATGGACGGAGGGAGTATATATAAAAATACACATTGCAAAAAAAAAAAAAGTAGAATTACATATT
>JAPKLY010004941.1:529-13448 GCA_026898435.1 Prunella vulgaris
GACTTTTCAGTATTGGCATAATAACCTTTTAGGTTGTAACGATCCTGCACTCTTACGTCGGGGCACTCGTTTGGGATTCTATGATTTACTATCCATTTGGAGAGTTCACTACTCTGCCATCAGATTTTATATTTTTATCCCGAGCTATTCTGGAGTGTTTAATTTGCTATCCTGTGGAGCGCGCACTGCGTCCGTTAGGATAAATATTTTTAAACACTACCAGCCCAATTAGGATGGATTTATAATGGTCTATCATGCTCAATTCTTATTTGGGATGTGTTAGGTGTTAGATAATGTAACCTGCCCGTTCAAGAAGTGCAAGATGCTTCGCTCTTGTTTAGGACATTTATGGTCACTGACACCTTTTATGTCCCTATGAGGAGCGTGCCCGGCAAAAGGCGCATTTCACCAAGAAAGCGACTTTCAGGCAATTTCAAGTAAGACTGCAATCCTCCCTGGTCATCGCTTACCGAAAAAGGATTGTCTTTCACATTCCATTCGTCGTTGGCGTAACCAAATATACATCACATCCATTATTTATAAAACTTTTTCAAATGAGCAGCATTCCATGTGTACGAGGAAGGTGCCTATCTAGGTTTTCCAAATCGCAAGTTCCAATTGACCAACTTCTCGAAACACGAAATGGTCCTTCCCAACCGGGTCCGAATGTTCCAGGTGGAGTAGACAGGATTTTCTGCAATACCAAATCGCCTTCCTGGAAACTTCTCTTCCTGACCTGCGAGTTGTAATACCTAGTAGTGTATTGTTTGTATGTTGCGTTGCGCAGTTCCACAGCGACTCGCCTTTCTTCAAGGAAATCTTTCTCGATCGTGATGGCTTTATCATTCTCTTCTTCGTTGTACATACAAACTCACCATGTGGGATTCTGTAGCTCGACTGGTACCATTGCTTCAGTTCCGTACGCCATTGAGAATGGGGTTTCTCCAGTGCTTGTTCTGAATGACGTTCGGTATGACCACAACACCTCTGGGAGTTCTTCCGACCATCTTCCCTTTTTCTCTGTCAAACGGAGCTTTAATGTCTGTTTGATGATCTTGTTGATCGCCTCAACCTGACCGTTTGACTGCATATGATAGGACATCGAGTAATACTTTTTTATTTTCCAAGTATCACAAAACTCTCGGATCTTCTTCCCATCGAACTGTGGCCCATTGTTTGTTACGATCGATCGAGGTATGCCTAATCTGCAGATCAAGTTTTTCCAAATGAAGTTGATCATCTTTTCCTGTGTTACCGTCACTAAAGATTCGGCCTCCGCCCATTTAGTATAGTAATCCACGGCAACCACCGCAAATCTAACATTTCCCTTCCCAGGTGGGAATGGACCGATGATGTCGATGCCTCATTTATCAAATAGCCAAGGGCTGTATATCGGCTTCATTTCTTGCGAAGGAGTGTTTATGTTAGGAGCAAATATCTGGCATTTGCGGCATTTTTTCACGAATGAAATTGCATCTTCTTTCAAGGAGGGCCAATAATACCCTTGCCTTATAGTTCTATGCGCTAATGCTCTTCCTGCAGTGTGGCTCCCACATATGCCTTCGTGGATTTCCTAGAGAATTTCCAATCCCTATTTTCGTGATATGCATTTGAGTAGGGGTGATGAAAATCCTCTCTTATATAATTGGCCGTCGATCATCACGTAACGAACTGCCTTCTTCACCAGTCGAGTTGCTGTCCAGGGATCATCAGGCCGCTCTCCATTAGTAAAATATTTCATTAAACTAGTTCTCCAGTCGTCATTGTCCCACCTTCTGCCCCCCATTCGATGTTTGATTCATTTTGTAATTGAAGGTCGAAGGATTGTCAAGTTTGGTAATGAAGACTTCTGATATGTTTGTCGCTCCTTGGCTTGATGCCAATCTGGCCAGAGCGTCGGCTTGCGTGTTCTCTAGCCGAGGTATCTGTTCGATATAGACTTGTTGAAACATGTTCAATAGATGAGCTACTATTTTTTGATATAGTATCATCTGTTCGTCTTTAGCCTCGAATTCTCCTCAGACTTGTGACACGATCAATTGGGAGTCGCCAAAGATTTGCAATCTTTTGACCCCAATGGCCAACGCGAGTCTGAGCCCAGCTATTAGCGCTTCGTATTCTGCTTCATTATTTGTTGCCAAGAAAGCAAATTGGATGGCTGATGTAAATACTTGGCGATCGGGAATTATTAGCACTACTCCGGCCCCCGATGCCGTACTGGTTGACGATTCATCAACGTACAAATGCCACGGATGTTCGTAATCCCTTGTTAACTTTGGTGGGTAAGTCAATTCCACAATGAAGTCGGCCAGAGCTTGTCCTTTGATTGTCGTTCGCGTTGCGTATGTAATGCTAAATTGGCTGATTTCCAGGGACCATTTCAGCATTCTTCCCGCTGTATCTGGACGATGGAGGATTTGTCTGAGCGGGAACGTAGTAAGTACTTCCACTTGATGATTGTAGAAGTAGGGTCGTAACTTTCTGGTGCTCATAACCAAGGCATACGCCAACTTTTCAGTTGGAGAGTACCGCACTTCTGCCTCGTGTAGAGCTTAACTCACGTAGTAGATTGGGGAATGGAACTGGCCTTTCGCCCGCACAAGTACTGAACTTATTGCTACCTCCGATGCTGTGAGGTAGAGGTATAATTTCTCGCCAGGCATTGGTTTGGATAGAATTTGTGTGTTGCTCAGATATTCTTTGATTTGATCAAATGCTCTCTGACAATCGTCTGTCCATAAAAAATCATCCTTCTTCTTCTTCATAGCCTCAAAAAATGGCTTGCACTTATCTCCGGATCGTGAAATGAAGCGATTCAGTGCCGCTAAACATCCGGTTAACGTTGGACCTTTCGTACTGAATCAGGTGGCTCCATGTCAACAATGGCTTTGACTTTCGTCGGGTTTATTTCAATTCCGCGCTGACTTACTAGATGTCCCAAGAATTTTCCTGAGTGAATTCCAAAGCTGCTTTTCTTGGGATTGAGTTTCATGTTGTAAGTGCAGAGTATCTCGAATGTTTGCGCAATATGTTCAAGATAATCTTCCTTACGTAAACTTTTCACAACAATATTGTCCACGTAGACTTCAATCGAATGGCCGATATGCTTGTCGAACATCTTGTTCACTAGTCTTTGATATGTAGCTCCGACGTTAATCATGCCAAAAGGCATTCTATCCCAACAATAAAGATTTTTATTGGTATAAAATGTTGTGTCTTCTTGGTCATCTGGATGCAATGCGATCTGGTGATAACCCGCAAAAGCGTCCATAAATGTCATCAATTCATGTCCGGCGGTATTATCAACTAGATGGTCAATATGCGGGAGCGGAAAGTTGTCTTTCAGACATGCCGCGTTCAAATATGTAAAGTCAATACAAAGTCTCCAGGTTCCATTTGTTTTCCGAACAAGGACCGGGTTCGCAACCCATTGAGGGCACAAAGCTTCATGTATCAACTTGTTATCTAGCAATTTCTTAACTTCCACAGTTAACGCCTCGTATTTCTCTGGGCCGAACTTCTTCTTTTCTGGAGAATTGGCCGATGTACTGGATCAATATTAAGACGATGGCAGGTGTATTTCGTTGGTATCCCCGTCATGTCTGAGTGTGACCATGCAAATACATCCAGATTCTTTTTCAAAAACTCAATTATCCTCGACCGGTATAGCTCTGGTAGTTCGGATCCGATGTAAAGCTCGAGATCCTCTTTGTCCGGAAAAGCTTTAACGGTGGTTAATTCTTCCATTGGGGTAGCGCGCTTTTGCTTCTCCTTCCATCTGGGATTGAAAATTGGCCCATCGACATTTAATTCATCTTCAATCTCCATCGGTTCGCAGTCCAACCTAGGTTCAAAATCTTGATTGAGAAGGCATTCGTCTGGTTGTTTACCGTTGAAGTGCCCTTCAGACGCTGTTTCGACTAGGGTTGGCAACCTGTGTTCGGAATTTTGGCTGAGTGGGCATTCGTTTGGTTGTTCACCATTGAAATGCCCCTCAGGCGCTATTTCCGCAAAGGTTGTTATGTCTTAATTTGGTTCTGCCCTTGGTACGTTTTCTGAATTTTTGACCTCCATTGGTACTACTTCGTCTTGCGAAGCAGCCAACTTCTTGGGACCTTGTTCAGTTCGTACGGGAGAACTCTCAATGACGTTTATTTGTGAATTCGATGACTTTATTTGAAGCAGACATTCGAGGGCTTTCTTTTGATCGCCTTTTATTGTACCAGCGCCATTTGGTGTTGGGAATTTCAGACAATAGTAGTACGTCGAACAGGCAGCTTTAAACTCGTGCAAAAAAGGCCGGTCGAGAAACCCGTTGTAGAAGGATGGCTGGTCTACAACAAGGAAATCAACCTGCCGAGTCAACCTCCTATCGGGATCATCAACCGATACAAGTTCCACAGACAAACGTATTATGCCTAGGGGAATAGTAACAGCCTCCCCGAATCCTATTATTTTATGATTGCAGTCTTCGATATAGGATCTGAAATCCCCTATATGGTCCAGTGTGCTCTTGAAGAGTATGTTCGTGTACGCTCCAGTGTCGACCAGTAGTCTGTGAACCTTGACATTCATTATGTTCGCGCTTATGACCAGGGAGTCGTTGTGTGGGGTGATAATGCCCTCCAAGTCCTTCTGCGAAAAAGTCAGTTCCGCAGTAGGAGCGGCCGAGGGTCCCGCACTGGTCGCGGTTTATTTCAACTGGTCAATGGCGAGAAGTTCCGTCTTTTTCTGCCTTTTCGACGGAGGTGGCCTCCCATCTGTACATCCACCTGCGTGGCCAACCTCAGGTTCAATTACCAAAAGTTCCCTCACCGGTCCTGGTTGAGGGGGTAGTACTCGCCGCTTTGGCCGATCCTGCTTCGGCCTTTCTTCCTTGTCCTCGCTGCTTTCTTTCTCTGTCCTTGCATCGTTTTCCAGGGGTCTCTTTCCGGGGGCTTTTTTCACAAATTCGGACAGCTTGCCTTCTTCATAGAATTTCAACAACTCTCTGAGCAAATCCTTACACTGACTAGTGTAATGGCCCATCGTCTGATGGTAAGCGCAATATCTGCCCGAAATACCTTGCTCAGATTTACCTTTATCTTTCTGGGTTCAGGTAACATCCCTTTCTCATTGACCGCACTGTAGACCTAGTCAATGGTGACCGCTAGAACTCGATTAAGCTTACCTCTCAAACCTTTACCTGCAAAAGGTTTGACATTTCCCGGGGTCCTGTAGTTGCTTCCATCTCATCTGGCAAACGCCTTTGGAGTCTCCGTACTTCCACCTTCAGTGTTCCCTCCTAATGACTTCCTCAATGCCTCTTGCATTGCCACAAATATCCCGGCCTTGTTACGGAATTCCCCATAAGTTTTTTGGCACGCAAGGTGCATTTCTTTCCACAAATCAGATCCCTTCTTCAATCCTGCCATTGCGGAAATCACCTTCGTGTCTTCACTTACTGGCTCTCCCTCGAGAAGAATTTTGTCAAAGCGTTCGAGGAATTTCTGGTCTGATTCCCCTGCCTCCTATACCAGATTTGTCAGTCGGTGCTTCTGAGTGAAGCACGACCCGCTCCCAAAAAGTGTGCTAAAAATTCCCGGCTCAGCTGCATGAAAGAGGTTATTGATGCCGGGGGCATCGCCGTAAACCACCGATGTGCATGGTCTCCAAGTGAAAGAGGAAAATTTCTGCATTGGGTAGCATCAGACGCTCCCATCGAGATCATATAATCTGTATACTTTGAGACGTGCACCTTCGGATCGAAGTTTCCTTCATACGTTTTCGTTGCCGGGTATTGGATCTTCGGTTGAATGGGTGCCGTTAGGATTGCGGGTGACAGCAGTTATAGCGGGATCTGTAAAGTTGACTCACCCTCTGGACGCAGAGCTACCTTGGCCTGAAGGTCCTCAATAGCTTTCTTCATCGACAATAGAATTCCATCTAAGGTCTCAGTACGAGGACGTGGAGGTTGTTCCTCTCGCACATGGCGAGCAGAGACAGACGCTCGGTCGCTCTGATGAGACCTGTGTGGAACCCTTGTTACCTTTTGCGCGCCTTCAGGTCCTAATCGCTCTAGCGTTGGCCACCATAATTGCTCTCGAACGGACTGCTGCCTTTCTGGATTCATTTCCTGTTCATGAACTGAATGATGGGACATCGATATAGGTCGTCCGTATGACCCATCACCCCGTTGCTCCAGATGTCTGCTTCACGGACTGCTGTGACTTGACTCATCCACCATGCTTCTCATTCGTCTGCCCTGCGGGCCCAACCGATCAGTTATTTTCTGCTTCCCTCGTTCCTCTCGCTTTCTGCGTTGCTCGCTTTCAGTCTTGGCCTCGGGTTGACGCTGAACTGCCTGTTCAAGGACGGGTCTGGGTTCAGGTCGCATCCCATAGGGACCGGCGACTTCCTGTTGCTGTTGTTGCTGCAATACCCTGCAAAAGGCCGTCATACGAGAGATATCCTCCGGACTTTGTAGAAAGGAGAGCAATTCAGATAACCCCTGCATGTAATTTTGCCCCACTTGGGCAGGTGGGACTCCGGTATGATCAACCTGTGGTCTGTTTTTCATTGCATCCTGAACCGCAGTTGATTGTTCAGGCACTGGTGTTCTCCTGTTATGATGGTTGTTATTCCTTCCGTGCGATGTTACTCTTGGTTGAGAAACTTCTCTCGACATTTTATGTAATGTCAACTCCTTTCCACTTAACAGCTGAACAGATGAAATAACAGGTGAACAGGTGAGCAGATGAACAGGTGAGCAGGTGGCGACCAGCTAGTGTTAATTTCAACAATGGAGGCGAACAACTAGCTTTCCAAGGTGGCGAGCTGCTGGTTATCCAGGGTGGCGAACAGTTGCAAGGATTTCTTCAGGTTAGGAGGCGAGCAGGTACAAGGATTTCTTAAAAATCCAGATTTTGTCACGTTTCTCCCAGTAACTTATGAATTTACCAAGCGAAGGTTCAAGCCCTTCCTCTAGCGCCAAATTGTTAATGAAATCTTCGCAAAATGATTTTTCATGTGGCTTTTAACGCGATTTCACTAACAATACGTTGAATCAAGCTTACTGAAAATTGCAGAGCACAAATTCTGGAAAGATTTTGGTAGAGTTTAATTAGGGCAGCGAAAACTTGAGTTTATTTCTGAAAAAATGGCCTATTTATAGGCAAATACACAAGTAGGTGGTGGCACAAATGTTGCCACGTCTTCCTGGGTGTTTACACGTGTCTATCACCGTTTATACAAGATAAATATACCGAGAAATCGACCAAAAATGGTGAAAATGGAGCTCTGACGATCAGGTATGAAGGCGGTGAGCAGCTGGTTATAAACAACTTAGGAGGCGAGCAGCTGGTTGGGCGAGCAGTTAAGCTGCTCGCCATTTCCCAGAATTACACTAGCTGCTCGCCACCTACAGCATATTGATGGCGAGCAGCTCATAGGGGCGAGCAGGTGCATCTGCTCGCCTCCTATGAGATTTCATTGCTGCTTTCCCCATTTTGTACTATTTATGTGATTTTTCATCTTCTTTATTGGTTTTTGTTCATTCCAACTGCATCTTTGCTTCATTGTCCAGATCTTTTAATCTTGGATTAATTTTCTTGGGACACGTCACCTGGGATTAAGTTGATTACTTCCTTGAACATCTGGATTAACTTATTTCATCAACAGCCCTTTCTTTCCTCTTTTATTCTCAAGTTCTTCTTTCTCTCTCCTCTTCCCTTTTTTCACCTTCACTACATAGCTTCTGTATTATCCTATTAAGACGACGTAATTTCTCACATTACGCATACTCTCCACTAAATTTTATTTCAAATTTCAACACCGCTCATCCACTGCAATAACACCGCTTTCCCCATTTGCAAGGCACTCTAATTTGAAAAAAAATGAAAAAAAAAATGAAAGAATAACGGTAATTTTTTTTTCTTCCTCAATCTTCATTCATCCTCTTCATCTCCTTTCTCAACCTCAATTGCTACAATCAAGTACATGAAAATTTTAGCCCTTTTTCGAAAAATTTTGGCAAATTTTTTGTTCGTTTAATTTTTAGCATTATAACTTCTTATTTATTTATTTTTTGGAGAAAGCTTTTTTTTTTCAAAATATAAAAATTTATTTGGATTATTTGAAAAGATATATTAATATTTTTATTTATTATTTGTTTTGTATTTTTCATTTCATATTTTTCTTTTCTTTTCTTTCTTTGAAAATTCTTCAAAATTCAAACAAAAACTAATTAATTTTTTCTTATTATTTTCCATTTATTTGGATTTTTTTTGTTTTTAAAAAAATTATTATTTAATATATTGGTGTTTTACAAGAAAAAATATAGTTATGCTTTTCGGAGTTGTTCCGATAATTAAGGTGGGTGTACAGATTTAGGGAGAAAAAATCAAAAGAATATTAATTATATTTTATATATTTTTTAATTAATAAAATTATGAAGTGCGTGTACTTTTAACATATGTGGGTGCATATACCCTGGGCCATTGGTTTTAATTATATTTGTAAAAAAAAAATTGTGTTAAAATGGCTGGGCTTATGTTTTGAAACTTCATTACCCAACAAGTCAAACATGGGCTTTTAACTGGGCCGCCTATAATCTAATCTGTCGTTTAAAGGGCCTGACTATATACCCCTCTAATTTTATGAGATACACCTACCTATATTATTAAATATCTATTTAACAATTTTTATAAAAAATGAATTAATTAAATATTAATTTTATTTCATACATAAAAATATAATTGTTAAAACATATTTTTCTTAACTTGCCGCCACCTTTTATCAATTCATTATTCGACGTTACAAAATGAAGAAAGAGAGAATATTGGTAGGAACTGTAAAATTATTGCAGGAATTTAGATATTGATCCGCAGAGCTTTGGAAAATTGTGGTGCCGTTCAAAAACGGGAACAGAGAAGAATGTGGAGTTGATGGGTTGAAAGAAGAATTATTAAAATATTTTTTAAAAAAAATAACAAAGTAGGTGTATCTTATAATATTGGAGGGTATATAGTTGAAACCGTAAGGAAATGAAACTTTTTAGTTTATATAGTACCATTGTTTGGCTTGGAACTTCCAACTGTTTAATTTAAAGTGGGATTGAATCTCACATGATCTTGACATAATTTTTTTTTAGAAGGTTATCGTGAATCTTAAGTATATTTTTAAATAGTAGAATTATTTTTATTGAATAATTAAGACTGACTCTACTAATTAATTACAGTTGAACATTTCAACCGTAATTATTCAGTATAATTAGTCATAATTTTTCAATAAAAATAATTTAAGTATTACAATTACATTTGAATTGCACGATACATATAAAATTCTGACATAATTTTCAATTAATTATATAAATTACACAATACAGACGTATTTAATTTACTACACATAATTTGATTCTTAATGAGGCCAAAAATTCTCTAATGAATAATCATATGAACATCAGTTAATCATGATAAGTAATTAAAATAAGGGACATTTACAATATAGTTTAGAAAAATAATTATATTTAAAAATTGATTCAAAATATTTGCACAAATATATAATTTTATTTTATTTTATTTTTGCCGTATTTCTTATTTGTACATAACTAAATTGTAATTAATGATAATTTTGGAATTTTATAATTTTTTTCTTAAAATAAAATATCAACAATTCATACTCCTATATTTTATTAATGATAATAAAATTCAAAATAAACTAATAATTATTCTTTCCTAGAAGTTAGTATTATAGCACAATTGATAATTGACTGATAACCACTTAACTATAGTTAGTCCCACAAAAAAAAAAAAAAAAACTATAGTTAGTCCCAAGACATCATCCCACCAACTTAGGACACCAAAACCTAAAATCACTAGACGAGACCCAAGAGCCCAGAACTCCAAGAGAAGATAACCTAAGTCACAAATCCAGATTAGATTTGGGTCAGGTCGTGAAGACCTCGGTTGCACCTTGCTGGCATCTCTCTGATCTCGCCAGACCTCGGAGAGGTCGGGTTAGATCCAAGAAGAATCTACTTTGCTAATTTTTATCTGACTTTGGTGAATTTTCAGAAGCAACAACATGAAGACCTTGTATCTTTTTAATTGAGATGAAATTTAGAGTCTAGTCATGAGATAAAATCAAGATTATTATAGCAATCTATAATAGAGTAGGCTTTACGGTCAGTTGGACACAACCCACCCTAAAAAATACTTGTCTTACTTGTAAAATGTCAAGTACATACGCCTAGATATTAGCCCCTCATTTGGCCGAATCCTCTCAGTACTAAGAATTTAGTCCAAGTTCTGTATTTACCAGACTCCATTCATTTAATGCAAAAATTCAGGCAAGATACTAAGACAATACAAGAAATAATATTTTAACTATAAGTATTGTCTCTAAGATACGTAATAAAGGATTAAAATTCTTCAAGTCTAAGTCTACAACATCTTGACTTGGCAATTCTTGGTGTCATTTATTGCTTTTAATTAGTGTTCTGAGCATTCAATTCATCCATAAACATTTAAACACCAATCATCATCATCATTTATTAGTTGTTAGGATTTTGGTAGCCACACTATTAAATATTCCTCTTAAATATTGAATTTAACAACAGTTAGCATACTGTAAGCACCAAAAATTTATTAAATTTAACGGTGTCATATATTATATAAATCATAATTTTGGAGACAAAATATACAATAATATCTCTAAGATTTATGAATATATTTTTATTATTCCTAGATTTGAGAGTATTACTTTCTTGTTTTTCAAGTCATTAATCTCTTATAAATAAGAGATTTAGAATGGAGTTTTAATAGGTCACATGGAATAAGTCACCAACGACCCCATCTACTCCCTACTATCAAATTGTAGGTCAAATTCTTCCCCTACTATCAAATTGTTGGTCAAATCCGGAATAAGTCGTTGAGACCCCGGTATCACAAATCCTTGGAGATAGGAATCAAGAGATTCACGAGAGTTTTAATCCACAAATTCATAATAAAAATATGTTTATCATATTTTTTCTCGCCTTTTATGTATTTTTTATAGGTGTTGAAATTATTGATTTACAAATTGGCACACTCGGTGGGACAATTTTCGCTCTTCATCTCCGCTCTTCAAGGATTATGATCGAAAAATTCAATGGGGCATGTCAAATCACCTTCGGGGGCATGACAAATCACCTATTTGAATTTACATCAAGATTTCGAGACCAAGTTACAGCCGTTATATGTCTCTACAACAGGTCTCGAGGGGGCATTTGTAAGCACCAAAAATTTATTAAATTTAACGGTGTCGTATATTATGTAAATCATAATTTTGGAGATAAAATATACAATAATATCTCCAAGATTTATGAATATATTTTTATTATTCCTAGATTTGAGAATATTAATTTCTTGTTCTTCTAGTCATTAATCTCTTATAAATAAGAGATTTAGAATGGAGTTTTAATATGTCAGATGGAATAAGTCACCACGACCTCATTTACTCGCTACTACCAAATTGTAGGTCAAATATTTCCCGTACTATCAAATTCTAGGTCAAATCTGGAATAAGTCATTGAGACCCGGTACCATAAATCCTTGGATATAGGAATCAAGAGATTCACGAGAGTTGTAATCCACAAATTCATAATAAAAATGTGTTTACCATATTTTTTCTTGCCTTTTATTATTTATTTATAGGTGTTGAAATTATTGGTTTACACATATATAATAGCGATGGGCATAAGTTTGAAATTAAGGAGCATGTATATGTTGGTCCCAAAGGCAGGTTTTAGGGAAGAATACCTTTGAACAAGTCTAGAAGGGGGGGGGGTTGAATAGACTTGTAAGGATTCAAAAACCTTTTTCAAATTATTTGGATTATTCAAAAAACCAGCAGACTACTTGAGGTAGTCTGAATTTGAAAGTAGTGCGCTGTGAATAGTGCGGAAACATTTTTTTAATGAAAATCAGTTTTAGGTGATGTGCACAACTTAAGAGCAGAAATAAATACGACGAGACACAGGGGATTTATAGTGGTACGGACCAACTGTCCTACATCCACTCTCCTCAATCCAATTTGGACTTGAGGGGCTCTCCACTAACTCACTTACTTACTCAATTACACAGTTTGAGAGTACTACTCTCTTACAACTTGTCAATGCTACAAACGCAATTGACTTCTCACAGCTTCTACAAAGCTTTTACAAATAATAAGTATGAATGGGGTTTTTTAGTACAAGTGATAATTCTGACAGAGTTTCGGCTAACTTAATATGCGTGTATATCCGATACTGAAATTATCACTGTTACAATAATTTATAGGGTCAAATAACTAGCCGTTGGGATGGACTAGAAATCTGAGATCCTATAATTTCGTATTCAATCAATCATTGTGATTGATTGAATCTCCATCTTGATTCCC
Source organism: Prunella vulgaris (assembly GCA_026898435.1). NCBI lineage: Eukaryota > Viridiplantae > Streptophyta > Magnoliopsida > Lamiales > Lamiaceae > Prunella > Prunella vulgaris. The sequence goes on from JAPKLY010004941.1 coordinate 12,926, forward strand.
GTCAATCTTCGCGATCTTCAATCAATCAAGTTTATCCCCTTGATTGATTGATCTTCTATTCTGGGAATCTTCCTTCTATGTCGCAAGTCAACCGTTAAAATGATTCTGAAGAATTTGGGCTGAGCACAAGACCTCAGCTGATCTGTGTCCTCAGCTGGTGTACGAGTCTGCTGATACTTGGACCTCAGCTGATGTGCAAGTCTACTGGTGTGCACCTCAGCTGGTCTTCTTGACTTCGTCTGAATACGTCTTATATCCATGGTCCTTGTCTTGTCTGCGACGTGCTCTTAGCTGATCAGCTGATCTTCTGATGTCAGCTGATTTGTCTCTCCTGAAAGCAGTAGATGTAAACTCCTCTAATGATTTGCTCTCCATACTCCAGTGTCAGCTGCTTAAATCTTCTGTCTTCTAAAGTCGGCTAAGTAAGTCCTCAAGGTCTCAGCTGGTCTTCTTCTCTATGATAGCTTCGGATCTTCTAGGCAGCAAGGTAGATTCCCCCTCACATGAACCTATCTAATCCTAA
>JAPKLY010004942.1:0-13445 GCA_026898435.1 Prunella vulgaris
AAATACTCAGATTGTCCCAACAGGGGGCATGCTAGCTAGCTCCTAGCTAAGGAAGAGGCGAGCTCTAGCACAGAGAAGCCGCCAGAAAGGCGAAGGTGGCTGATAGGCTTGGCTCGCAAGGTGGGCGAGCTACTGCCTACACGGAGGTGTCCGCGACCTACTAGTCCATGGAAATCCTCAGGGGCAGGTTAGGGCCCAGGCACGAAGAGACGGAACAAGAGTCAGCCCCTTCTTCATCCCGGAGGGAAGAGTCAGATCTACGTCCGCTTAGGTCCGCACATAAAAGGCAAAGAAGGCCAGCCACCGACCGACTAGGCCCACTTGGTGCCCGTCAGTTCCATCACATCACTGAGTGGATACCCCAGAGCGAGGGACTGTGGGGCCTTGCATCCACGAGGCGTATGGTCCTTGAACAGCCTCCACAGGAGGCAGCTCACGAAGATGAGTTGGCCATGCTAAAAAAGGCGGTCGAGCAGCTACAGATGCAGGTAGCTACCAAGAATGGTGGAGTGGACGCTACCGCACTCCCAGCACCATTTTCAAAGCACTGGTGCAAAAGAAGATCCAATTTCTAATGATGGCCGCTTACGAGGGGGAATCAGATCCGAAAGTGTATATCTCCAAGTACACGGACTACATGATCTCTGTGGGAGCCTCAGACGCTACCCAATGCCGGAACTTCCCATTGACCTTGTGGGATCGTGCTCACCGGTGCTTCTCCTCACTCGCCCCGGGGTCAATTCAATCTTTTGGCCAACTCACACGGGAGTTCCAGGCCCACTTCTCCGGCTACGGGCCATACTTGACCTAGAAGCACCGGCTCGCCAACATCCACCAAGGCGACAATGAGTCGTACCAGCAGTACCTTGAAAGGTTCAACAAGATATTATTGAAGGGCAAATCGGTCAGTGAAGACACCAACATTGTGGCAGTAATGGCCGGGCTGAAAAAAGAGACCGAGCTTTGGAAGGAAATGCACCTGTCATGCCCAAACACCTATGCCGAATTCAGACATAAGGCAGGGGTGTATGTGGCTATGCAGGAGGCACTACTGAAAGAAGTCGGTGGCCCCGAAGATAAGAAGCCACATGGGCAGAAATCAGGGAGAATTTACGAAGCTCCCAGAAATTTGAAAGCTTTCGGGGACGGAGATGAATTCAAGGAAAAGTTGAACCAGGTACTGACTGTCTCTATCGACCATGTGTTTACGGCGGTCAAGGACAAAGCCATGTTGAACGAACCAAGGAGAATTTGGCAAGACCGCACCAAACTCAACCCGAACAAATTCTGTGCCCATCGGTCACTTCACCAGCGAGTGCCGAGACCTCCTTAAACATCTCTGGAAATTCTACGAGGTTGGTAAGATGGCAGAGTTAGTTAAGAAGGCCCCGGCGAAAAGGACAAGGATAGAAAGGAGGGAGAAGACTGATGATGACGAGTAGGAGGATTAGGACCGTCGCGGCCCTCAGTACAGACGTAGGGGACCTCCCCCTCCACCGGCTCATCAAGAACCAACTCGGGAACTCCTTGTTCTCGAGGAAGAAGTGGGACCTACTAGAGGTCTTGAAAATGGACGATTGTCCATCTCGTAGAAGCAGAGGAAGGCCGAAGTCAGGGCCGTAAACCAAGTCCAAGAAGGGGGTTCCAGCTCCGTGCCCGCCACTAAACCAACTGCCGAACATACCTTCTCCCAGGCGCACTAGGAAGAGATTCTAACTCCCCACAATGACTCATTGTTGATCAGCGCCAACATCATGAACATAAAAGTCCACCGACTGGTAGTGGACACAATCGCCTTCAACAACATACTCTTCAAGAAAACCCTAGATCTGCTAGGTGACTATGAGTCGTACTTAGAGCCTAGTAATGCTAGGATGGTAGGGTTTGGAGAAGCTGTAATCATTCCCTTAGGTAATATTAGGTTGAGTGTCGAACTTGTATCAGTCGAGGACCCAGAAAGGAGACTGACTAGACTCATAGATTTCTTTGTCGTTGATCAGCAGTTGTCCTACAATGGGTTCCTCGGTCGCCCCTTTATTCATGAATTCAAAGCGGCATGTTCAACCTACTACTATTGCCTTAAATTTCCTACTCCAAAAGGTGCCGGCACGATCAAAGGTGACCAAAAGAAAGCTACAGAGTGTTTAGTCCATGTTAAAAGCTTCCAAGTCAAGAAGAAAGCAACACCGGTACTGACACTTAAAGACGGAGAACACCTTTTGGTAGACGAGCTAAATATCCTGGACGTCATCTCAGTTGAAACTGAGTTGATGGAGGTGGACAACCAGCCAGAACAGATGGAGGCTGTCCATGTAGAGGTACGTGCTGATGGACAATAGCCAGCACCTATGGAGATAGACGAAGTCCCCCAGTCAGAAGGACCATCCAACCCAATCCCTCAAGAGATGGAGAAGGCCTGTGAACCCACCTGCACTAATGAAGAAGGTGATGACCTAGAACCTCGAGTAGGTTAAGAGCGGATTGCAAAAGAGGACTCAGACGAGCTCATCAGTGACCTGAGATGGAAAGAGAAAAAGAGAAAAACCACCCCCATGGAGGAGATGAGAGCAATCCAGGTGGACCCGACAAAGGCTGACTTGGAACTTTTCATAGGTTCTGAGCTACCACAGCCGTACCGGAGCAAGATGGAGGAATTTTTGAAGTCCACCCTGGACGTATTTGCCTGGTCCCATGTGGACATGATGGGAATCCCGTTGGAACATGCGTGCCATCGACTAAACATCGACCCAACGAGGAGACCAGTTCGCTAAAAATGAAGGAAGTACGGACCAAACAAATACGAGGCGCTGACCATGGAGGTGAAAAAGTTGCTCGACAACAAGCTGATCAAGGAGGCATTGTGCCCGCAGTGGGTTGCCAACCCAGACTTAGTGAAGAAGCTAATTGGAACGTGGAGGCTATGCATCGACTTCACGGACCTCAACGCGGCATGCTCGAAGGACAACTTCCCACAGCCCCACATTGATCAGCTTGTGCATAACACTGCAGGCCACGAGATGATGACCTTCATGGATGCTTTTGTAGGTTATCACCAGATAGCGATGCACCCGGACGACCAGGAGCACACGACGTTCTACACCAATAAAAACATGTACTGCTTGGAAAGGATGCCGTTCTGACTCATCAATGCCGGAGCTACCTACCAAAGACTGGTGAATAAGATGTTCGACCAGCACATTGGACATACGATGGAGGTGTACGTGGATGACATAGTTATCAAGAATTTGCGAAAGGAAGATCACCTAGATCACCTCAAGCAGGCTTTTGACATACTACGCCACTACAACATGAAGCTGAACCCCTAGAAGAGTAACTTTGGGGTCCATTCGGGGAAGTTCCTGGGACACTTGGTGAGCCAGAGGGGAATCGAAGTCAATCCAACCCAGGTAAAGTGCATTGTGGAAATGCAATCGCCAAAGTCAATAAAAGACGTTCAAAGACTAACCGGATGTTTGGCAGCATTGAACCGGTTCATCTCCAGATCCGGCAACCGGAATCGTCCGTTCTTTAAATCAATAAAAGTCAACAGACTGAGACACCCAGATAATTTCCAATGGACGGATGACTATCAGAAAGCATTCAAAAACATCAAGGAGTACCTGGCCAATACACAGAGCTTATCAAAGCCGGAACCTGGAGAGAAGCTATACCTGTACCTGGCAGTGTCGGAGGTGGCCATCAACTCAGTATTGGTCCAAGAAGAAGGAAAGACACACATACCAGTGTACTATGTCAGCCAAACTCTCCGTGAGGCGGAATTATGACACTCACCCACAAAAAAGCTGGCCTACGCACTAGTGATGGGTGTTAGAAAGCTGCGGCCATATTTGTTCGACCATCTAGTGGAACTGTTGACGATGTTCCCACTAAGATAAATACTGCACCGGTCGAACACTGCAGGACGCTTGTTGACATGGTCACTAGAAGTTAGCCAATATGGTATAACCTATGCACCCCGAACAACGATCAAGGGACAAGAACTCGCCAATTTCATCGTCGAGCTAACTTTCCCGTAAGATCCGATGAGGGGGCATATAGCTCCGTGGCACCTCTACGTGGACAGATCATCAACTAGCACAGCAGCAGGAGTTGATGTAGTACAAATAAGCCCCAACAGAAAGGTCTTCACCTCAGCAATCCGATTCGACTCCAGAGCGATGAACAATGAAGCAAAATACAAAGCCCTAATAGCTGGACTTAGGCTATCATTAGCTGTGGGGGTAGCCAATCTTCAGATTTTCGGAGATTTCCAGCTAATAATATCACAAGTCCGGGGGGAATATGAAGCCAAGGACCAGCAAATGGCATTATATCAGAAGATCATGGCACATTTGATCTCGATGTTCAAACAAGTTTACATCGAGCAGATCCCGAGACTGGAGAATAAATAAGCTGATGCACTAGCCCGACTAACTACAGGTAGTGGTGAAGCAGAATTGACAGAGGTCATCGTCACCAAGCTAAAGGACCCCTCGATGTCTGATTACAAAGTAAATCAAACTTCGAGTGGGGGGCAGGAAGAAGAAGAAGGCGATGATTGGTGCACTCCGATCGAAAAATATTTGAAGGATGGATCGGTCCCAGAAGATGCATGGGAAGCTAGTCCGCTAGTGAAACAAGCAGCCAAATGCACGTTGGTAGATGGCCAACTATACAAATGTGAAATCTCTCTACCCCTACTCAAATGCTTATATGAAAAACAAGGGTTTGAGGTGTTAGAAGAAATCCACCAAGGAATCTGTGGGAGTCACGCTGGGGGGCAAGCTTTGGCGTACAAAACGATCAGACAAGGGTACTACTGGTCCACTCTTCGTAAAGATGCCATTAGCTTCGCCCGGAGGTGCCAGAAGTGTCAATTGTTTGCACCAAACATTCATACTCCGGTGAGCCAATTCAAATCGGTCTTCAACAAATGACATTTCACAAAATGGGGTATCAACTTGATCGGCCCATTTCCACCTGGCAAAGGCGGTGTAAAGTTCGCCGTGGTAGCGGTGGACTACTACACTAAATGGGCTGAAGCCGAGGCACTCATGACAGTAACACATGAGAGTATGATTAGTTTCATATGGAAGAATCTGATATGTTTATTTGGGCTCCCGCAATCAATAGTGACGGATAATGGTAGACAGTTTGACGATCAGAAGTTGACAGAGTTTTGCTGTTCGTGGAATATCAAAAAATACTACTCAACTCCTTACCATCCACAAACAAACAGACAAGTCGAAGCAGTAAACAAGATATTGAAACATGTGTTGAAGATCCGTCTTGAAGACAAGAACGGTAGCTAAGCAGATGAGCTTCCGGAGGTGCTGTGGTCCTACAGAATGTCATATCGAGCTAGTACCGGTGAGACTCCATTTGCCTTAGCTTTCAGAATAGAAGCAGTTGTACCAGTGGAGGTCCAGAACTGAACTTAGAAAATGGTAGGATATGACGAAAAGGAGAACGACGAAGCCCTGGCTGTGGAGAAAGATTTACTCGAAGAAACTAGAGCCTCGTCGGAACTGAAAAATACCACCTACAAACAAAGAGCAGAGAAGTACTACACCTCCCAAGTACGGAACCGAAGTTTTAAAGTTGGTGAGTTCGTATTAAGGAAAAAGTTGGCAACTCCACCCGGTGTGTTCGGACCCAACTGGGAAGGACCATTCCGAGTCAGCGCAAGCTGGGCAAACGGGACATATGACCTCGAAGACATGGAAGGAAAAGCTTCATCATATACATTGAGCGCAACACATCTAAAGAAGTTCTATCAGTAGAGGAAGGTGGAACACAACTTGTAAGTAGACTAGTTAGAGGTTCGCATCAGGAGTGTGGATGACAACCTATGTAAATATTATTGCTCAATAAAGTTAAAAAAAAAAACAAAAAAAATAATTGTTCAAGCTCCAAATACGCAAGGACTAAGGTCCCTAGAAACGTTATTATCTAAAGCTCAAGGCAAAGGCCAAAGTGCCCAAGGTTAGCGAAGGTGTCCTTCTTAAAGGATCACTAAGCGCCCACTGTCCGAAGTTAGGAAAATTCACAAAAGACGGTTTAAAAAGTCTAAGGCAAGGATGTTAAAAATCCAATCGCCCAAGTGAATAAAAAGTGTACAACTCGCTACCCTAAGTGGTCTAAGACAAGTAATTCGCTGTCCTAAGCGGCATAAGATGAAGAATAAGTACTTAATAATTAAAGTACGATTCGTAGTCCTAAGCGACGTAAAATGAATGATTCGCTTCCTAAAGGGGAATAACAAGAACAATTGCGTACTAAAAATATAAATACGAGCTAATGAAAGATATAACGTGCGATAAATTAAAATAAGAGCCAGATAGAACAGAAAAGTTGAAGTTTCATTTCAAAAATACTTAGAAATTTTCTAAGTATAGGTAGTGGTGTTGGTTACGAAGACTAACCAGCTGGTTATCTTTGAAGACAAAAAAGCTCCTTCTAGGAGAGCTATACAAGCCTGGCGAGCTACTACTACTTAGCAAAAATAAAAACATGAAAGCTAAAGCTGAAAAACCCTAAGTCTAGGGAGCAGCGGGGGCATCAGAGGTTGGAGCAGTTGGGACCTCAGTCTGGGCGTCCTCCAAAGAAACCTCGCCAGCACCCTCTTGACCAGTTGGAGGGGAGAGTCGGGGGAGCTCCGTAATGTTTCTCGTGAGCCCACTAGTGTCCAACATGCTGGTGTCCACCATGATGTTGCCAGTCAGAGCTAGCATGTGTTCCTCAGTGGGTGGGGTCTCAAGAGTTCGCTCCTCTTCCTCGGCGTTGATGACTGGGATCTCAAAAATTTGAACGATTTTAAAGAGGTCTCTGATGGAGTCCAGATTGACCCAGTAGCCGGAGAGGTCACCAATGTCCAATTCAGTGCCCTCAGGGATCTTGGCCTTCTCCAAGCAATCCTTGAACTCAGACACAAGTGTTTCCCACTAATCATACTTGTTCATCCGAGCCTAGTAGAAGGCACGGAGAACCTTGGCGTAGCATAGAATGAAGCCAAGGTCGGTGGAGGTGGTCTTGGCAAGCTCCAGAGCCTCTGGTAAAATTGAAACGTCGAGGCTGCTCTGGAGCTCGGCAATAATGTTAACCTTTGCTGCGACCTCCTCCCGTAGGCTGGTGCACTCCTCCTGGTTGCCCTTGTGCTGCTGCCGGACAATCCCTATTTCCTCCCTGGTCCTGGCGAGCTCTGTCTTCTCCGCAGCGAGCTCCTTGCGAGCTGCCTCAAGTTTTGCTCGTTGGCGATTAAAGTCAGCCGAAGCATTTCTAACTTGTCCAGGGCATCTTGCTCCGCCACCAATGAAGCCTTCGCCAACTCCTCGGCCACAGCCAACTCATCCACGACCTTCTTTTGCTCATCCCCCAATCGAATGATGAGGGTCTTGGACTCATACGGAGCCTGATAGGCGGCGGCAATATCATCGGCTACAATTTGAGTAGCGGCGAGAGCTGCACAGGCGTGATACATTGCCAGCCGGGCTCGGTCCATCGGTTTCTACCTCTCGATCAAGGCCAATTCGGAGGTAGGAAGATACTTGGGTGCCTCAGAGAAGATGTGGCGAGCTTGCCTTGGAGGAAGATCCTTAACAGCTACCATCGGTTTGGACCTCTCGGCATTATGAAGTATGTCCGGCCGACGAGGGTAGGCGGCGGGAGCATATATGCAAATATGAATAAACACAAAAGAAAACATGTTAATAATACACTAACATGAAGAACAAATACCCAACTTTGATATCTTGAGATCGTTCAGTGTCCTCATCGCGTAGGGCGACTCGGGATCGCTTCTGACCACGAGCCTCCTCCTCTCTAACTCTTGACCCGTCACTGAGATGAAGGCCTATTTTCTTTTGAGGCGGCAGAGGTTGAGAAGTTTGCTCAGCAACATAGCCACCTAGCCCTGTATCTCTTCTGGTCTTGGCGACCTGCGGAGCGGGAGCTTTCATTTGCAAGCTGGAGTCCCCATCCTTATCAGTAGCAGGAGCCATTTTGGCGTGCTCCGCCTTCCTTGTCGCCTCTAGGACAACACCTGAAGGAATCCCGACTCGATTCGGGTGAGGTTTACCCATGGAAAGCTCGCGAGCTAGGAAGTGGTAAGCTTTAGGAACCTCAATAGGTGGGAAGGCGACTGTCACTCCTTCACCTGCAAAAATTTGACAAACAGGATGAGTAACTTGGCGAGCTCCTTTAGTATATTAGCGAGCAATGGACAGTTGTAAACCTAGGAGCTCTGGACCTTGGGCCGTGAGATGATACGGTGAGGTAACGACACAAGAAAGCCTCCGGCAGTGATGTTGTCCCTAGTGTGCGACGTCCTGATCCTTAAGACTTCTCAAGCAGCACACCGTTCGCACGAAATCAAACTCGATCGACACGCCGGGCTTGCCACGGCTAGACTTGTGATACTTCAGACCTACAAAAGAAGAAAGATTAGATTAGTAAATCTAATCCAATGCACGCACACCGAAATGGGCCACCTACTGCTAGCTTCTCCATATCCCTCGGGGGAATATATACGCCATCCTTGCCCTGTATAATTGGTAGAAGCCTGCCAGTCTCCATGGATGAAGATGAACTGCTCCTTCCAGTCACGGATTTTGTTCGGAAGGCTCTCCAAGAACTTCTCAGCCGGGCGAGCTTTCAGGTAATAGTAACCCTTCCCCTCCTGAGACTGCCAGGTCACACTGAAAAGCTCGTTGTTCTCAACTGAAGTCAACCGATTCACATATCCCTCCAAACCAAAGATGGTCAACGTGTCCAAGAAGCTGCTCCAGGCATTGGGAGTCAATTGTGTGATGGCAAGGTTGGTGTCCAACAAGAACTGACCGATGATCGGATGTAAGGGCTGTGTGAGCCCGGCCTCCAGTGTATGAATATTGATGGAAGTTAGTCCAGGTGGGGGCATGTCGGCTCGCTCCTCCTTCTCGGGTGCATATATGTGGATATCGAGAGGAATACGATACTTCATGTGGATGTTGTCGAGGGAAAACTCAGTGACAACACTCTGGATTTTGTTCGCCCCGTAATCAGAATGACCGGCGGCCTCACTGGTGGCTTGCTCAGGTTGAGGGAAGATCGCCGAGTGTCTTTCCACGTTCTCCACCCAGTCAAACTCATGAACGATAGTGGTGGAAATTCTGTGCTCAGGGAGTTGAGGGCCTGGAAAGTTGATAGACCTGAGATACTCTAAAATGATCTCTTCCGCCTCAACTTCATCCTTCTCCAGTTCGCCCGACTCGGCGACCTCCTCTTCGCCCTCGGCGACCTCCTCTTTATCTTGGGCAATTGCTTCATCAGACGCCCGGGCGAAGTCCTTCCAGAGTTCACGGAGTCCATGGTCTCCACCATCTATGGAATTGGTAGCCCTTTCCCCAGAATCGAAATGAACTTCACCAAGAAGCTCACCAGAGTCTGGGCGAGCTACCGAGCTCACTTCGGTACTTGAACCGATCACTGTAGGGGTAATCTGAGGAATGGGCTCGTTCTCAGTCACATGTCACTTCTCAGGGTTATGGTTCGAGATAGTCCGGCTACAAGATCGAGATGACATATTTGTCGATTGGGCGAGGTCTTTGTTAGTATTAAGTTCTTAAAATATGTGAAGTCGCCAGAGTTTAGGATGCTACTGACCGGAGAACTCGAAAGTCAGTGGAATTGAAGGAAAATTACCAGAAATCAAGAAAATAAAGAAAAGGGCCAAGAATCTGCAAAAGAAAGGATGAATAAAAAAGGAAATGTTGTTCTACCTTGGATGATCGGTCGGAATTCCAAAAAATGCAAAGGTTCAAATCGCCGGGAAATGCAAGGGAATCACCGGAAAGTGCTCTGAGGATTTGAAAGAGTGAAAGTGGGAAATGAAAATGATTTCTCATATTTATAGGTGAAAGGGCGAGGTGTAGTTTCTTAACAGTCTAGGGACCTATGTGCAAAGATTTTGAAAGTTAGACATTATGAGCGCGGGAATTGAGGCACAGAAAGGTGTGAACGATGCCTCAAATTCCGCGTTACGTCAGTATGCCCACCGCCATAAGTAGCTAGCCAAGACACTCAGCACCACACCAAAATGGAGTTCGCCTACACTCCAGCTCTCGCCCACCGAGGCAAATCAGCTCGCCCACACATTAGAAGTATCATGATGTGGATGAGCTGGGGGGTAAATGTTGATAGACGAACTACTGATGGGTGAATACGAGAATAATTGACCAAGGCTGAGGAGCTCACAAAGAGCTCGCCAATATGCCCAGGAGACACGTCACCAACCTTGACCAAGTAAACTCCAACAAAGGTAGAGAAGCTCGCTCACCTTGCCTAGACACCTGATGATGACGTGTCAACAGTTGATCATCGCCAAGAGAGAGAGCTAGCATGGGAGCTCACCCACTTACAAGCGATCTCGCCAAGGAGCTCGCCTACATCCAGGAGATCGGGCTGAAGTCCACTGCTATCACCAAAACCCGGAATAGCACAAGGCAAGGGAGCTCGCCAAGGAGCTCGCCCAGTCCGAAGTATAGGCAATAGCTATATAGGGAATCAGTAGTGATGTAGTAGGACATAGCGATGTAAAAGAAGCATAGTTGTGGGTAAGGACAGGTGTTAAGGATAGGTGTTAAGGACACTTGTCAGCACCTAAAGCCAAGTAGGCTCACAAGGTGCCACCTCACTACATGAAAACCTATAAATAGGTCTCTTGTACACTTTTTCCCTCTCTAAGTTCAGAATTCAACAAACATTTTCTCTCTCTACTCTCTCACTCTAAAATAATATCAAGAACACAATTATCATTTGATTATTGTTTGGTAGAATCAGTAGCTAAATCAGCCACTTTAAATCATCCTTAAGAAATTCTACCAACATAATCTTAGCAATATTGTTATGTGTAAAAGCTAAGTTGAGTTTGAATCCTGAAATCTAATCCGGAATACTGATCCTGATACTGTGATTGGATCATTAGACAAGATCCTGAACCTGAAAGAAGTTGATACTGATCCTGAGCCTGAGCGAAGGTTCTTTGATACTGAGTCTAAAGTGTGCTGATTCTGACTCACTTATAGCGTGTTCAGATCCTGAAGGCACTTGTCTACTGAAAGCTCAGTCACCTAAAGGCGAGATCTTGAGTTACTTATCCTGAGCTGAAATCATCTACTTACTGAGTCACTCAAGAAGAAGCTGTTGAGCTGACAGTTATAAAGTTAGTTATTTCGAGCATTTGGAGGAATAATTCTATTAGACGTCTGATCTGTTATTCTTGGCAGTTGTAACCACACAAACTCGTTGATTGGTTAAGGATTTGAGGGGTAATTAAGATTTGTACATCTATATATACGTATTCAAACTACATATAAAAAGGTAGAGCGAGATAGAATAATTGAGTGATACTCTGAGAAAAGTTTTGTACTCTAGAACATTATTCTCTATATTAGTGAAAGTGAGCAAACCCCATCCGTGGATGTCTATCAGTTGATCGAACCATTTAACTCCTTTGTTCATGATTTATCTTGATTTCTTATTTTTCTGCAATTATGTTCTTGAGGAGTTCTTCATACTTTTAAATCTTTCTTGAATAGTTTCAAGCCTTCAAGTCGATTAATTCACAGTAAGTGACGCCGTCAGTGGGAAGAATCAACTAATTCGATCATCAATCATCAATTATGGCATCCACCAAGATGCAATTTGAGAAATTCACCGGATCAAACAACTTTGGTCTATGGAAGATCAAGATGAATGCTCTCATAACTCATCATGGATTAGCAAATTCCCTGAAGCCTGAAGATCAATGGCCCTCTTCCTCGTGTGAATATACAAACCAAGAAGTAGAAGATATTGGAGAAGGCATATAGCACCATTACTGTGCTTGAGGGATAATCCCCCGAGGGAGGTGTGCAAGGAGAATAATGCCATTGGTGTTTGGAGTAAACTAGAAAAGGTGTACCCGACTAAGCCTATCACTAACAAGTTGTTTATGAAGTAGAAACTGATTTCCTTCAGGATGACTGAAGAGAAGGAGCTAATTGAGCAACTTGAGGAGTTTAACAATGCTGCTGATGATCTTGAGAACCTGATAGTGGAAATTGATGATGATGACAACTTTGATGCTCTTGAATTCTCTGCCTAAATCTTTTGAGAATTTCAAGGATGCTTTACTATTTGGGAGGCAGGATCAATTGTCCTTTGATGACATTCTTGTTGCGCTTAAAACCAAGTCTCTGAAGTTACAAGCTTACAAGAGAGTTTCAGTACAAGTGGAGGGCCTGAATGTCAAAATCAAGAAAGGCTAGAAAGGATTTTAGAACAAGAAGAAGAAGAATAACACAAAGGGATCAAAATATAGCGATTTTATTGAGAGGAGTAGATGTTTTGCTTGCCACAAAATTGGTGATCTTAAGAAGAATTACCCTGAAAGGAATGAGAAACAAGGAGAAGAACAAAAGGTTGATATAATTGTTGCTGCTGAAGAAGGGTATGATAGTGCTGTGGTGTTGACTGTGACAAATCTGAAGCTTAATGATGAATGAGTACTTGACTCAGGATGTTCATTCCATATGTGCTGGGATGAATCATTGTTGAAGGAGTTGAGGAGGTTTGATGGAGGCTCAGTTGTGTTGGGAAACAATCAAACATGCAAGGTGAAAGGGAGTGGTTCTGTCAGGATGAAGCTGCATGATGGAGTGGAAATAATACTCTCAAATGTGAGGTTGGTGCCAGAACTGAAGAGAATTCTTATCTCCCTGGGTTCACTGAATCAACTGGGTTTTGAATTCAACACAAAGGATGGTTTCATCCTGATTACATAAAACAATAAGGTATGCATGAAAAGCAAGAAAGTTAATGGATGGAATATCGTGATTGGGAGCACATCTACTGGTTCAGTAAACATTGTTATGGATAGCACTGAGGCTATGATATTCCATAAAAGATTAGGCCATATTGGAGAAAGGGGGCTCCACAAACTTTAAAAGCAGAAGGTATTTGGAAATGAAAAAGTACGGAAGATGGATTTCTGTGATCATTGTGTCCTGGGCGAATCCAAGAAAATTCAATTTCCAAAGGGCAAGAAGAACACTGATGCTCCTCTGGGATATGTTCATTCTGATATCTAGGGACTTGCTAAGGTTGACACTCATGGAGGTGGAAGATACTTAATGACAATCATTGATGACTTCAGCAGGAAAGTATGGGTGTTCATATTGAAGCAAAAGAGTGAAGCCTTAGCAAAGTTCAGAGATTGGCTGAGTGCACAAGAAAATAAAAGAGGAAGATCCATTAAGCATCTCAGGACTGTTAATGGATTAGAGTATGTATCAGAGGAATTCAATAATTTCTACAAAGAAAGAGGGATCACAAGACACAGGACAGTTCCTACAAATCCTCAGCAAAATGGCCTAGCTGAGAGGATGAACATGACAATCCTGGAGAAAGTCAGGAGCATGCTCTTA